>MNCI01008086.1:16941-105713 GCA_015680685.1 Gnetum montanum | reverse complement strand
AACGACGCAGGCTGCATGAGATTTCACACATGCGGCAACCTTGGGGATCACAACACTTGGTTTTTATTAAGTACATCATGTCAGCGTATACAACCAGCGTATATGCCCAAGTTCACATCTACAGCGTATACGCCTGACCCCTACAGCGTATACACCCAGCGTATACGCCTGACACTCTACAGCATCTACGCCCGGCATTCCAGCGTATACACCCAAGCACCGTCGATGCATACGCTCGATGACAAAATCTCCAATGACAGCATAAAGATAACACCAAAGAGTAAGAATTGAAGTAAGTGGGCATCCTTCGGTGTATACGGCCAGCGTATACGCCCGCACCTGCCAGCGTATACGCCCGCACCCGCCAGCGTATACGCCCTGTATATGCCCAGCGTATACGCCCAGCACTCAGCATCTTCACCCCAGTTCACGCCCAACACCTCCAGCGTATACGCCCAGCATTTACGCCGACTTGATACGGCGTATACGCCCAGCGTATATGCCCAACAGATGTAAAATATTATATTTCTGTAAAGTCTGTGCACCTGGTCAACGCGCCACGTGTCGCCCAACCCGAGTCTAGCGTAACAACCTATATATAAACCCCGATTTCCCACTTCACCGAGGGGCGGTTAGCAAAATCCCGAAGCATACCAGAGAACATTTATGCTGCGCAAAATAGCTGAAACCCTCTTACGCTGGGAAGCCCTGTACGCTGCAGATACAGTCTCTACGCTCCGCTCGCCCTGCAGACCAACTGAGTCATCCCTGTATACGCCAGGGCTTTTCGTCCGCCTTGTGTTCCCACACGACTGCGTTAGACCGGTGCACTGTACTTTGACTCTGTAATACCATTGTTTATATTTGCTGCATAAGTTCTTTTACAGTTTTACGTCAATTTGGCCCATGCATTACTTATGCCTGTTTACCCTCACGCTCCGTTTCTATCTGTTTTACGCTGTTTACGCTTAATTCACGCTTGCCACACCGTTTACGCATAACCCAACGTATAGCATTTTGCGTACGCGCAAGGAAATCCTTGTCTAATCCGCGTGTGGACCACCCAAGGTACTCTACCTTCGTGCATTCCAGCTCGCCCTCAGGCGGAGGCAGGGTCTTCTGTACTCGTCCTGCAATCCCGTAGCCTCTATTTTCCTTCCAGCCGGAGACCGACGATTTCAGGTAATACAGGTACACTTGTGGAATATCACCCCTAGGAGAGGGAGTCCTATAGTACTCGCGGGCTTGGTAGTGATGTTGAGGAGTAATGTAACCAACAGAGTCATGTGGAGAGATTGGATGTTGCATGTAATATCCATATGGGTCATGTTGCCGGTAAGGATATTGTTGCCTTGGTGGTGACATTCCCCATGATTGTGGGTGCTGCCACTATTGATGTTGCTAATCAGTTATAGTGGAGTTCCACTTGGATAATACATTAAAGGTTGGTGGAACTGCCTTGGGTTACCTTGGGGATAAGGTAACCATCGGGATGTTTGCCATTTGTTTAATTGTGGATTAAGTGCATACACCCTAGACTCTTGCAAATGTGAGATCACAGGGCAACATCCCTTAGGATGATCATATTGACATATCTCACATCCACTATCATCATCTATATCTAAGTCCACAACCTCTTCAATAATAGCAACTTTTCCCTTACCCTTGTTACATGCATTTTCCGCTTTTGTCTTTTTTCTTTTGTCATGATCACTACCTCGCTCTCTAGAATCCTCTACTATTTTGAGAATAGTTTGAAACCTACTATTCAGGGAGTCCCACATTTGATCTACCTTTTCTGATACTTATCATATTAACTTTTGGATAGGCAAGGTTTTCCTATTCACCATCTCTTCGAGTGGTGACTCTTCCTCATCCTCACAAAATCTTACTCCCTTCTTCCAGAGGGAGGGATATCGGTTATATTCTTTTGCACTTTCTCTCTTTCATAGCTCACCTTCTTCCTTAGCAACTTGCTCCAGTAGTCTATGAATTTGATGGGACCTAAGCTTGGATAACCTTCCTTGGGCATAAGTCCCAAGGGTTCTTCTTGTTTCATGCCTAAGCCCATCTACGAGATGGCGTAGCTGATCCCGCTGTGAATAACCATGGCTTGGAAAATGATGTAATAGTACATAATAGCAGCCCATGGCAGCATCTAAGGGTTCATGACTTCCTTGTTTTCATCCTTGGATTTGCTTTTGCAGGTTAGATACCTAGGAGTACGTTTGGTACTTATTTTTGAACAATTCTAACATAGTACTCCACCTATGAATGGATTCTGGTTCTAAGGACTGGTACCAGCTTTTAGCTTCTTTTACTAGTGTCCATGGAAACAACTTAAGTTTTTGCCACTCGTTCTCTATATTTTGCAAGGCACACACATCATGAAATTCTTGTAAGTGATTTTGAGGATTATCGTTATATCCCCCTTCAAATCATGGTATGTTATTCATATATAACCTCTTGATCCTACTATCTCTTTGGTGCCTTTTTGGAACTCTCACAACCTTAGTTATGTTTAGCATGCTATGAGTAGCAAGTAGGGGTTCATCATGATCATCTCATTCATGGAATCTATGATGCCTACATTGTTCCCTACTCTCCCTTCTTTTATGTCATGATTCCCTAGAGTGCCCTCATCCTCTATCTTAGTTGTTTCGTCTGTGACTTCCACTTTGCTTGCCCTTATCCTCACAATATTTTTCTTTATGGCTATGTCTGGATACTAAAGGAGAGGGTGAAGGATATGATGAAGCTGAAGAATAAGGAGAACCACCATCATGACAATGTCTACTACCTTCTCTTCAGTGGTTGCTACCTCAATCGCAATTGCGATCAAAATGCCCACCTTTGTCATGTGTCCTTGTTGCTTTTTCAAACACTTTGTGTCTATTGCTATCAACACCTGGGTTATGAATAGTAGAATAAAGGTTCTGATACACAACACCTTGGCCAAATTCAAGGGAAGGAACATTGTTATTTGGGCGACTACCTGAGGCAGGTTCATCACCCTCAATTTTGCTTAAAATGTGGGAGGCATTCTTGGACCATTTTCCCTTTAAAGACTTATGGTATCTCTCCTATTGAAAATCCCTTTGATGTTGTGCCTCTATGGGATGATAGTCTCTCGAATCATAGTCTTGCGCAATGTATTCTGCATGTAAGTGTTGCATTCCTATTCGTGTGAGAGCACAAAGAAGCATGCTTGGGACTGAACGGTCGGGAGGCAACACTATGTTACCTTCCAAGTCACGCAAACGTAGTTGTTCATCTTGATGAAGAATAAAGGTGAAGTCAGGTACATATTCATTGGGATGAATATATACCACACGAAACAGTTGAGGGATTGGCAAATCAACATCATGTGTATTATGCGACCGATTGCTTCTTATGTTAGTCCTAGGCTGTGAAGTGCTTTTGTGCAAAGAAGAGGACATTTTTTCTAGTTCAATATGCAATGTACTATTATCTTTTCCTTAACCAACCCTAAGGGTTTGTTCCAATGATGTGAATGATTTCCTAAGTTCTACTTAGTGCACAAACAACTAAGTCCCTGGCAATGGTGCCAATGATGAGTGGCGAGGTACCCCTATGTTCAACCATATGAATACGAGTGTTTCACGCATGATCCAGTAGAATTCCAAGGACTAAGTGCCTATGCGCCTTTATGGAACAATAACGGGTTGGTTAATTGTTGTCTTCCCAAACTTACTTGTATGTCATGGTTGTATGGCTAAGTAAGCTTAAGGCATATGATTTTTATAGCTTTTATGTTTTTTATATCCTGTGCTAGTAAGAAGGGGGAGAGAGATAACTAAGTAACTAATCTAATTTAACTACTCATTGACTAAGTTCTAATTACTCCTAACACCAGTATCTGTTTCCACTTACTGTACACATCCTGACCCAGTGCAATGCTGCTAGGATTACCAAACGCTAATCGTTACTGGGTTACCAAGCGCTACACGCATGCTCGAAGTGGTCGTACTGAGTGTATTTAACTAAGAGAGTTGTAGGGTGAGAGAAATCATTAATCAACTAGGAAAGCATTAAATAATAATTAACAGTAATTAATCTATTCTAAATGTTGCAAGGTTTATCATAAAGTTCATCTTTATTTTCGTACACAAAGTGTGCTCAAGTACATAATGCTCGAATAAAGATCCATTCACTCTATGACTCCTACTATGGGCACGCAGAAATAATTATAACTCTAGAGGGAAAAAATGGCAAGAGTTCAACTAAGGGACTAACTGTCTAATGTGAAAACCAAGGGTGCCACCTCTTATTTATAGGCAAGGAGCTAGGCCTTGATATCAGGTATCCAACATCGCATGGGTGGGTCCGATATCATGGACGCAATATCATAGTTCATCATCGGGTATCTAATATTGAGGCTCTGATATTGGAGCCAGGAAAATCATGACTCATTAGTATCCTTTAAATCAATGTTGCACCAATGTTCTTTTTTAATCTTGAAGATAGTAAGATCCTCATTGGCTAATTCTAGTAAACACACTTGTATTTTTTCAAACTAGCCTTCGAGTTTTTCTACATTGTTGACTATCCATTGTGTTTTTTTGATCTTTGGCTCTATGTCTTTTTGGAATCTACTCTTATAAGAGATTTTTCTATAAAACTTACTATTTCTTGATAGAACATAATTTCTACCTATCGTGTATGGTTCTAATGCTTCTAAGTTATCAATGCCTATTAGAAGATCATATGATCTTATATCACAATGGCGAACTTCTAATTTAAGAATCTAGCCTTCATGAGTTTTTATAGGAATTGTGGCTTGGAATTTCATAGGTACCTTTTGGGTGTTGAAAGTAACATATGTTTTTGCTTTTCTTTCACAAAAGTGAGATGGGATTATGTTCCATCTAACTAAAGAAACTTCTGCACCACTATTAATAAGAGCATCTATAGGGTAAATCTTAAAACCATCTAATTTTATTGAAAATGTACAAATAGGTAACGTAGTTGGTCTATTGTTATTAACCAAGTTAATAGGCATTACTTGGAATTCTTCTTGATATTTTTGCCTTTGGAAACTTTCTTCTATTTTCTCCAGTTCAACAAGTTCATCTAATGCCCATTGTATGAATCTTCTTAACTAGGATATTCATTATGTTCTTAACAAAGATTCATCTAATAGTGAATCTACTATTAGATTCACTATTAGATTCTTTTGATCTACTTTGCTCTGAAGGCTTTGACTTTGGTTGTTTTTCCTGAGGTTGAGAGTCAGGATACTTGAACCATTGTTCTTCAATGTAATATCTTTGTTCTTCTAGCTCTTTTTATTTGTCTTTTGTCTTCCTTTTCAATGAGATAAATTTATTTATGTCATTTATGAATTGTTCAACTAATTGGCTTTCTAATTTATGTAGCTATTGTTTTATGATCTTACAGGTATGATCTCTTTCTACAAGATTAATGGAGCTAGTATCAAAAAGGTTTTCTCCTTCTGGTTTTACTGGTTCTAAAATAGTGCTAAATCATGAAGATCTCAAAGACCTAGTTCTTTGGATGTCTGTATGCCTGAAAGGGCATCGACTATGTCCATGATTCATATGACAATGGAGTATGTTAGAGTCATCACTGTCTCCTCCTCCTTCCCCCTCCTCAAAAGAAGGCTCTATATCACTAATAGTATAATCAGAGTATTCATAGGATTCGATATAAATATCTCTAGGTTCAAATTCTATAGTCTAATCCAATGTAAAATCATAATATTTCTCAGACAGATTATAATGTTCAATAAAATTTACCTGTCCTGAATATTTATCTTTTTGGGGGCAGTTTCAAGCAAAGTGATTACCTTGACATAGGAAACATTTAATGTTTCCTTCCGAAAGCTTTTGCTTTAACATACCACGAAAAGGATGAGAATGTTGTGTAGAACGTTTTCTTTCCCAAACCTTTCATCTTTTAGAAGATCTCTTGGATCTACGAGATCTATGTTGAGACTTTGAACAATAGGAAGTCTTCTCTTTATTGTTCCATTTTTGAGACTTCCACTGGTCTTCTGAACAAATACCTTTACAAAATGATTTACCTGATTTATAATTAATTTTCTTGATAACTAATTTTGCAGTGATATCATAATAGAGTTCTCAGTTGACATCTTTGATAAGTTGTTTGATGTAACTAAAATGCATGTCATCTAGAGTCCTATTTTAGTATTTTATTTCTTATTGGTATTTTTCATTAAAGGGTGAAGGTAGATCTCCTAAAAGATGTTCTTTGGCAGCTCTATCATGTGTCAATTTTCCTTTGTAATACAAATCTTCGATTTGATCTAGGAAAGGATGGATATCTTGAATTCTAGTTAATCTAGCTTCAAAATACATTTCTCTACATAAATCTATATAATTATTTTTATTTCCTAGAAATTTCTTCATCATACCATTCACAAAAAAAATTGACAGTCCTGACAATAATTTTCATTTTAGGTCTACATAAATTTGGTTCCACCATCTACACAAGTTTCCTACAAAGTTAAATACATAGTTTTGTATGACATGCTTTACCATCTTCTTATCAAGAATAACCTATCTATCGATAAATCCTATGATTTTATCGATGAAGGCTTATCTTTCAACGAATGAGCATTTATGCATACTAAACTTAGGGTCTTGTTCACTAATTAACCTTGTTGAGATCTGCTGATACTCTTTGGGTACTTGCATATATATTTCAAGATCTTTTACTAAGTTTTATTCCTTAGAATCTAACCGAGTTTTATTATCTTCCGAGTTCACTACCATGGAAGGTTTTGCATTTTTGTGAATTCTTGATTTTCCTTTTTGTTCTTTCATATACCTTGGTTTCTAAGGTTTTTGTTATGAATTTGGTAAATCTACATTTGTTCCATATTCAGGTATTTCATATGTGTAAGATTAGGGGATGATCCTGAAGTCGTTTGTTTTAGAACCCCATTGTTTTTCTCCTTTCCTAATTTTTTGTGTGATTTTTTCCATTTTTTCATGTGTTTTTGAGAAATGTTTATGGCTTGTATACATTTCTCCTACTATAGTACTTAGTCTACTATTAACTAAGTTTTGAAGTCTAATTATATCAAGAGGAGCCTCTATAGATAATTTTTGAAAGACCTAATGAGCCTGTTCTATTTTTGGTTTGAATTCTTTAATAGTAGAGTTGTTTACTTCTTTGGTGTTCATCACCTATTTTCAAAAAGGAATCACACTCAACACAATGGTATTGGTGATCGTACTTAACTGTGGTAGTGTGAGGACACAATTCTAATTTTTTGGATTAAGGTCCAAAAGGATCTTCTAATGGAAGATTTCTTTTAGAAGTGTCTATTTCTCTTTGGACTTGTTTGCCCTTATTTTGAGGTGTAGGGGTTTTTGGGATTTTAAAATCTCTACTTTAGAAGTTTGTTGTGGTGTTTTATCTAGAATTTTATTCATATCATAAGGGATTCCTAATTCCTTCAAGATTTGTCTTAATCTAGCTTTAGAGTCTTCTTCAAGAGTTTCTGAAGATTTAGGTAAAGCAAAAGATTTGCATGCAAGTAGTAGATCAGAAGGGTCTCTAATTAGTGGAAGAATATTTTTGTGACTTGATTCCCTATGCTCAAGGGAGCAGAATGGATTGGTCTCTATAAACTTAGGAATTTTAAGACTGACCTTGTAGATTTTTCTTCCTAGGTTATCCGTAGATCTTTTGGAATAGATGTGATCATAGAATTATTCTAAGGTGTCATCTAACTAAGGGTAGAGGTATGAATTGAAAGATCTTTAGTGTTTAAGGTAGATCCATACTCAATGTTAAAATTACCACATGATACAGATTGTTCTACAAATGGCAATAATGTTTTAATGCTAACACTATGAAATAATTTAAATACACTACCATGGTTCATATCTAGTGGAATGTATACAATAATCGTAAGACTATTAAATAAATTATGATCTCTAATGGAGAGAGTGAAGTTGGGTAAGGTAACTACCAAAGTATCAAATTTGAGGCATCCTTTCGCTTATGTGATTATAGCATCTTGGAAATTTTTAAATCTATGATCAACCAAAGCAATCCAATAAGTATTTTTAAGGTGGTAGTTAAAATGTGGATGGATGTGCATGTTGAGTTTAGCAACATGAACATAGTTATACCCTAATGCCATCCATTTCCTTACCTCCCTGGGAGAAAAATGAAAGTGCTACGGGACACAAACCAGAACCACTAATTTCTAATTCACACTTGAAAAAATGGATGAAAGATAAATATTCTAATGGAGTTAATCATCGCAAAGGATATATCTCTTGTTGTTTAGGAATAGGTGGCATTCTAGAACAAGATGACGTATTGAAAAATTTAGATAAGCATCATGTATATGGATTAGAAGAACCTTATAAAGGTCAACTGTCCATCATCATGTTGGTGGCGTAGCAAGAGCATGGGGGCTGTGCAAGGTGTAAGGCATGTAGTGAAGGCCAACAGACACTCAAACTCCCTCATTGGAAATCCCCAACACCTCTATGATTACCTCGAATAAATAAGAGATAGAAACTTCTTTTATCTTAACTATGACATTAGGCTATTGGTTACTTTAGAAGAGATTCATTTTCCCAAGTTATCTCTTCCCATTGATGGACAAGGTTGGTGAAATTGGAGAGACTTGTAACTACTCCCTTCCTACAAAGTAAACTTCAATAATGGATAAAAGTTTTTACTAGGAAGTTCCTTTCTTAATATAGTCTTATCCCTGATGATTTTAAGACACTTATTTGTGAGGGTGGCCTCAAGTTCTTTGTAGGATGCTTTATCTTTTACAAGTGTCGCAAATCACTATGGGTCTTTCTCATGTCCATATCCACATATACTCTTAGCCTTTTTTCCCTTTTTTGTGTAGGTCCTCTAGACTCAAGGACACATTTGGGCACCATCTACAATCACCAAAGGATTAATGTTACTCTTTGTTATTTATTTTATTAATATTTTAATCTTTTTGAATCTATGGTTAGACTGAAATTTGAAAAATCTAGCATTAAAAATTCAAGACAAATGCAAAATCACCATTCTAAGGTTTCAAGATAATTAGAAATATTGAATTTTCAGTTATTTTGATTAAATTGACTCTTAGTTACCTTAATGTTCAAAAATGAAAAATTAGAAAAATTTTTAACTTTCACATTTAAAGTGTCCCCATGATGAAGAGCTCAAGAACTTCTGAAAGGATGAAATCAAAAATCTAGTTCATAAGATATTACTTCTAGAAGGCTTTGGGCTCTTGAAATGGGAAAAACTCCCTAGATGTTTCAAACAAAATGTAAAAAGGTAAAGGGAATTACCCAATATTTATAGACTTTTATAAGTACAACATCATAGGTGTTAAAGACTACATTTTTTTCTTTTTTATTTTTGGGTTAAAAATCATTATTTGAAATTTTTATTGACCTTTGAACTGTGCTGCAGATTACTAGACTATGGAATGGGTCTCCTCAATGTTTCTAGAAATTGTAAAATCATGAAAATTAGTCACTAAGTCTAATAATAGCCAATAAATATGGAAAAATAAGAAAAATTTTAATAAAAATAATAAAAATTATTTAAAACCACCAGAAAATGAAGATAAATGGATCCCACAAAATATATATGGCATTAGGAAAGTTGTATATGATGTTCTCAAAGGTGTGAGATTGGTTTGTGATCATGGTTGATAAGAGTTCTACAAGTGGATCCTCTAAAGACTAGGCTCTTATCAATATTACCCTTGCATAACCATTTCTATAGGTGCCCATAGATACCTTAGAAGTTAAACGTTGATCATACCCATGTCTCAATTAACATACAAACACCTTAACTAGAAACATGTACTAGGGCACACACAACCATAGAATTCTTAATTGCATAATGTTAGTGAGGTGAAATGAATTAATTAGAAATAGGAGAATCGAGATGTTACCATAACTTACAATGATCATAGTGGATCCAACATACAACACATGCTTAAAATGATCATCACATGTATTAATCAAAATTTCAAACTAAGTTTAAACCATTATCTATGACATCATACTGCATCATCATGGGTTCATAACCATGAGACCAACTAATCACTCATGAGAACATGACTACTTAGAAAGAAAAAAGGGAAAAAAATTCTAGGAATTTTGAAAATAATTAATTAATTAACATTGTATGTGGTGTAAGCCTTAGGCCAATTGTTAGAGGTGAGCTATCAAACATGGGTCACATGTCTTTACAACCACATAATTAATGCTAATCCCATTAGAGGAGCACCTTCAAACATGGATGACATGACTTTCTAGTCATTCTTCAAGAATGGTTTTATATCAATTAATTGGTTATTTTCTTGCCCTTGCTAGAGACCTAGCTTCACACATATATCCCATGCTTTTCTACTAATGTATCAAGAGAATGATTATTTTCAAAACAATATAAGATGGGACCAGTGGAATCTAAGATGGAGATTCAAAGAATCAAAAGAATATAAGATGGTGATGCATTAAGATGGGATCAATGGAATCTAAGATGGAGATTCAAAGAATCAACAAATCTCCTGGATGTTACACCCTTATCCATCCCTCTTAGTCCCTCTTCGTTCCTACAAGGGAAAGTGGTCTTGCGCTTATTAAAATTTTTAATGTAATTGGGACCACATTATTTACATGATAAAGATCTCTTGCATATTGGAAATGGAGGGATGGGTGATGTGGTTTCATGTTCATATGCAATGATTTCTTCCATAGCTAAATATCATAAAATAAAATCTCTATAACATCCCATGTGTTCAACCTAACCCTAGCTCAAGTAAGGTCTAAATGCTAACAAAAAGCATGTCAATCAAGTCACTGGAACATGAAAATGAATCACATAACACACACACACACACACACACACACACACATACACACACACACACACACAACAATATGTCATAACATCATTCTCTAGCAATGACATACATATAAGCATGTCCAAGATAAATACATAGTAAGCCCATATTACAAATAATCCCATCATATCAATCTATACATATCGCATATGTTATGTCATGTTACTAAGTACATTACATAAGCTCTATACATAAGAGTCATATCTAACAATCTGTTCAAACCTATACCATCTATAAATATATCCATCTCTCATATGAGAATATGTGATAAAAACTACAAGAACATAAAACTAACACCTCCATCATCTTCCTCAAACCTACTAGCCTCCTGAGCTTCTAGCTACATCACCTACATATAATGGGGTGATGAATCTCAATTCATTAGGCTGCGATATCAGACCCTCGATATCGAAGCATCGATATCAGGTACACGATATCACAGCCAAGTCGTGATATCACAACTCCTGTGCGAACCTATAAATACATATGTAAGCACATAGGAAGGGGCTCAATTTTTTAGCAGTCTTTGTTCAATTTTAGGAGTCAATTTAGTTAGAGTCTTTTTGTTATTTTTTCCTCTCAACCCTTTCTCCTAGTGCATGCCTATAATGTGATGATTGTAATTATATGGAATCCTTTATTCGAGTGTGACGTACTTGGACATGCACATGATCGGAAATAAAGATCGAGATTACTTCATCATTGCAGCATCCACTTAGTTTAATTATTTAATTATTTTTTTGTAGTTAATATCTCTTCATCATAAACTCCTTAAATGTGGAATGAGTACGACTTGATCATAAGCATCTACATGTGACTACTTGGTATCCTAGTAACGTACTCAAGCCATGCACTTGGTAATCCCAGTGGTAGTCATGCACAAGGCCTAAGATGTGTATAGATGATTAAGGAACGGATGCTCATCGCACTTAGGCTAGTCTAGACTCTCTTTCCCTATCTCCTCTTAGATTAGCTTCCTCTCTCCCTTTTCCTCTTAGCTTAGTTAAAGTTATTTCCCATTAACTTCAGGAGTAGCATTTTTTAGGAACATATCATACACCTCACTTTGGACTAAACCATACGTGACAAAGCAATTACTAGTCCAAGTGGGAAGACAGCGAACTATGATCAACGAGTAACTATCTAGATACCACAACTAGCCCATCTACGCAGTTCAACCGAATCGTGTGTGAAACACTCGTATTCGTATGGTTGAGTGTAGGGGCACCTCACCACTCATCACTTGCACCATTACCAAGGATGGTGCTAGTTATTTAGATTAGTTACATCATACAAGATCACTATAACAAAGTATTCATGATACATCTTTTAGAAAAGAAATTAATTTCAAATAAGTCACACACAAATTCACACACAATGTCTCTCTCACAAGATTATGATAACATGACAACCAGTAGGGCAATTCATTGGAGAACCAACGAATTATATGATGAAGAAGATAAAGTTTGGAGTACTCAATCTGATGTAGGGGTTTCCTATGAACATAAACGAAGACAACACTGTCCCAACTCACGAATGCATAACCTACCCAATGACGATGAACCCCTACTGGCCACTACATGCCTAACGCAAATACAAGAGGCGATTCGAATATCCTACAGGCATCGCAAGGAAAGCCGTCTATTTAGGCTTGATTTAAACAACTTTCCCAAGTTTTCAGGAGGCTATGATTTAGATCCACAACATCATCTACAAGCCTTCCATGATGCCTATGTGTGGAACAACATTGATAATGGATGGCAAAAACTTAAGCTCTTTCCTACAACACTCATTGGCCAAGCAAAAGTATGGTATATGTTGTTAAAACCAAAATCAATCCAACATTGGCCAACAATGGTAGAACTCCCTACTGAACAATATCAAACCTATGCAAGAGTGTCAGCCTTGAGGAGACAAATCCAAGATGGAAACAAGCACAACATGAACCCTTGGACATGGCCTTAGAAAGATATCATGCACTATTAAACAACTACCTAGGCCATGGGTTCTCCAAGGAAAGGCTAATGTACCATATCATAGATGGGCTCCATAATGAAACAAAGGAGACCTTAGGGATGTATGCCCAAGGTCAACTATATGAGCTCTAAACCCATCAAGTCCAAGAGCTTATTAAGCAGGTAGCAAAAGAAGAAAGAGAAATGGCTAAGTGGGAGAATGTTGAAAAATCTCAATAGGCCCAAAACGTTAAATCAACAAGGGCCCATGATAATGAAGAGGAGAAATCAACTCACCACAAGGAGGTGGAACCATCTTTGCCAGTACTACAATCATTGGATGAATTTGAGGCAAAGATCAATAAGATGATGGAATGGATGCATAAAAAATGTGAAGAATATGCCAACATTATTGGAGGTAGAGTCATGACGAACCAAGAAATAGGATAAAACACCCTTGGACAATCAGAAAGAAGAGTAGAAGAGAATAAGAGCTCAACTACCAATCATACGTATCAATGCAACATTTGCCTGTACGATCACCCCAAGGGACAATGTCCAATCTTGTTACATTTACATGAGCATTGGGGAAGAATGTTACATCCAGAGTTCGTACAAAAATACTATGTTCAATCACAGTGGCAACAATCCCAATCGTGGAGGAGGCCACTCCCAAACTAGTTATACCCTTCATACCATCCGAACCTAACTGCTTATCAAGTCCAACATCCTATTTCCCCAACCGGGTCAACATCCTCTATTGAAACACCACAAAATTTTGGCCTAGCACTTTTAGACAAGAATCAAGCTAAGTCATGCTGCTGCCCAACATGAGTACAGCGTGACCAAACTTGGAGGCCTCCAAAACAGCCCCTGATGGTTTACGATTCAATAGGCAAGGTCCCCCAAGGGTCCACAGGTGACTGCACCAACTCCCGGCATCCAGAATCAAAAGTTTCGGGCTCAAAATGCTTGGTTTTGGCTACATAAACTTTGGTCACACTGTAGCTTACACTACCCAGGGTAAGGATCAATGTAACCAACTGTTGGAGCCTCCAAAATGAGTCAAAATAGGCCAAAATTGAGTACAAGGACCTCCATGACCTTCACCAAGGCCCCTAGCAACTCCCAGCCTCCGAAAAATGAAAATTTGGGCCTCAAATAAGGTATTTTGACTTGATGACGTTGGAGCTACATTTTCATACGTTGCACAATGCATGCACAGCATGACCAAACAAAAACAGGGCAAAACAAGCAGTTTCAAGGAGCATCTTTAACATCAAGGCAACCCCCAAGGATCGGCAGCACTTGTACATGTCTGCAGCCTTCAAAACTTTAAGATTTGGGCTTCAAATATGCCATTCAAGCTTGGTCATGCTAGGTCCACACTTTGGTCACGTTGCATAGCATAAGCACAGCGTGACCAAACTAAACAGGCCTGAAACAAAAATAAAACAAAGTCAAAATCAACACCCAAACCACCTTGGAGAATAGGCAGCAATTAGGAATCAAAAAAAGGGGATCAGCATTCAAAAATCAGCTCAAAACAGAGCACGAATACTTGGTCACACTGGGATCAAACGTTCGTCACGCTACACAATGTAACCACAACGTGACCAACCAAAATAGAGCTAAAAAACCTCCGAATGAGCTCAAATTTAACAAGCAACACCCTCTAGACCTCAGGCATCCAGATCCACTCTTGGAACAGGCTTCAGAGATCGAAAGTGGACTCCAAATTCATCATTTTTGTTTCATATGCTAGATGATCACACACCAGATGCTAGACGTTGACGCCAAGATGCCAAGACACTCCAGACCACAGTTTCAGAAGGCCAGAGATAAACTTCTTTGTTGTAATAGAGCATTATTTTTGTCAATTTTCTTTTGTTATTCTTTGAGCATGCCAAGCTCTTACACTGTGGATTGCACACACCAGCGTAATACATGGTCATGCTAGACATTGTACATTGTAACATTTTGTGCATCCGATCAACGCACACACCTGTCACCCGATCCAAATTTTTCTCACCCCGCAGCCATTGATCTTCTCCTAGATCTGAATCTCATGCCCAAAACCCTATAAATCTCCTATTTTTCCACTAGATCAAGGTTCAAAAAATTGGAATCTGACACATAGGAAATCTGGGCATCAATCTCATATGCTGGGCTTCATACAGACTTGGACGTTGTACACCTGCAATCGAAAAACCTACATCTTCCCAGCATCAGCTCTCATCTATCAGGGCTAAACATCCACCATGCGACCAAATCACAACTACGTCTTGACCGGTGTACATTCTAATTGTTTATGAATACAAACAGTTTGCATTATTGCCCAGATTCTTACAGTTTACATTATTGTTCCTGTTCACATTTTTTTTGTTTTCATTATTTATCATTTAAACAGTTTACATTCGTTTTCATTTGTTTACGTTTAGTTTTGCATTTGTTTACATATAACCCAACGCATCGTAATTGTGTACGTTTAGGGAAGTTCTCATTTGATCTGCCTGCGGACCATTCAAGGCACTCTGCCTCCATTGATTTCCAACTTGCACTCAGGCAAAGGTAGGGTCTTATTGTTTCATCTGTAGATCTCTCAGTGTCTGTTCATTCTAGCCTCTCACCGACGATTTCGGATGGTACAGTAAAATGATGCTAGAAGGAGGGCCTTTTCTTTGTATCTGCCTCTTAGCATCCCAGATCCAGCATTCACACACTGCTGTGATTGTCAGTGTTCCTATGCTACCTTATTTCTAGCATTTAGGTGCTATTTCCTACTGATAAATCCTGTTTTCTAATCCAAATGCTATTTTAGAGTTTTTCAGGCACGTTCCTGCTTGAATCACAGCATCCTGCACCTTCCTATCTCAAATCTAGATGCTGCCCTCAACGTCCTACACTCTCTGACGATTTCAGACATTATTTACAGCATCCCTCATCCTTCTCTCTTTTTTGACACTATTCATAGCATCCAGATCTAAGTTTTCTTCACAGACGCTACATCCAGCACTTAGTTTTCTCACCTAGATGCCCCATCCAACGTCCAGACGTTGTTCTATAGGTTAGACGCTACACCATCATTAATTTACATTTCAACATTTCTGTTTATACGTCACATGCTGTATTACATCACTCCTTCGGTGTACACACCCTATTTTTCTTAACATTAGCACCATACGTTGCTGCTCACCCTACCTTATACACTGTGCACATTAATTATATGCTATACCTCTTAAAACTCCTTATACCTTGCCTCTGGTGTTCATACGCTGCAGTACATTTTTATACGCTAAAACTTCTTTGTACGTTGTTCAACACTTAGCCATATTTTCTCTCTCTAACACTTAGCCATATTGTCTCTCTCTGACACTTAGCTATATTTTCTCTCTTCAACACTTAGCCATATTTTCTCTCTCTGACACTTAGCTATTTATTTTCTTTCACTTACGTCATTACATCTAGACACTTTGAAAATGGACCCTGTGCACACCAACACCACCACCATTCCCATTACTGACTTCGATACTACAATCTCGGGTCCCATCACTGCCGCTAAGTCCATAGTTACCCTTGGTAAGATGAATCCTCAAGGGCCATCTCGCCGATCATTGAGACTGCAAGGTAGGGATCCCACGTTTACCATCCTAACTACTGAATAATATAACTTTATTTACATTAAAATCTAGGCTAACCTGGCCGTTGACCAAAATGAACTACAAGGAAAGAGACACTATGAGTTAATTCACAAAGCAGGGCATGACTTCATTCCCACTGCCTATGATGTCATCCCACTCACTGAATCCCACCATGAACCCCTATCACAACTCCTCATGGCAAGGAACCAAACCTCACGCCAACCTGCTGTAGAATCTCAAAATGGAGATGAGGAAGACAATTTCGTGGCTCAATCCGAACATGGGGATTCATATCATACTCTCAGCCCGCATACTTACATGAACCCATTATTTCACCCATTCATGGAAGAGACCATGTCTCTTCATGTAGTTAAAACCACTTAAGCATATGTGCCCCAATAGGAAGCGCCCACTCTAATTCCCACTCTCCCTATGACCGATACTCAATTCAATGTACCCATCCCCACTATTCCTCCAGTCATCACATTATCCCCTCTCCTACAAGTACAACCCCAACAACCCCCCTCTCAAACTAATGTAGGAGTGACTTTCCCACCCCAAGTAATTGGGATGCCATCCGTGATACCTGCTTCCACATCTACACACTTCATCCCATAAGTGCAGGTTCATACCACACCCTTAGCTCCACCAGTACAACACCAGGTACAAAGTCTCCCTTCGCAACCCACAATTGGGCAATGGCCTATCCCAGTTGTCCACTCACAACTATCTATTCCACAACCCACAATTGGCCGATGGCCTGCCCCTGTCGCTCAACAACAACAACAGCGCCCACTGTAAATATTCCACAAGTGAAACCTCCAACCACTCAACTTTCTTCTTTCCTGCCCACTGCACAACAGTCTAATTTGTATGGCACTCGAACTAGCCAACTTGCTGCTTCACCAAGTGCCCAAGAATGGGCTGAAGCAAAAAATATGATGCAAGAGCTCATTGATGAGGTAAAACGCCTCAAAACCGCTAACAATGAAGAGTTTAAAGTATTATACTTTTACCAAGATGATCCTATTAGCTCTTCGGTCCTACCATTAACCTTACCCAAAGGAGTTTCTTTGCCTCAAATAACCAAATACAACGGGGAAGGAGACCCCAACACCCATCTAGTCACATTTAGACTAGAATGCCTGTTGCTTCAGGCCTAGCCCCATGCAATCTTGTGTGTGTTTGCCATGTCCCTCACTGGTAGAGCATTAGACTGGTATCGAGCCTTGCCTCATAACTCCATATCCTCTTTCGAGGATCTCTTACACCAATTCGTTACCAGATTTAAATACAACCTGAAACCTGAAGCAACCTTGGACAGTCTGATACAAGTAAAACAAGCACCGCTTGAACCTGTACAAAAATTTATCCAAAGATGGAGTGTCGCACTCAACGAACTTCATGAGCCAATCCCAAAAACATACCTTCTTACGATTCTTAAGGGAGCCATGAACGATTTTGTGAAATCAAAACTGTACTATCTAAATGCGCGCATGCTAAGCCAAGCTTTTGTACAGATTAAAAACATAGAAGAGGCAGCCCAAAATAGCCATGACCCTGCTTACTCAGCCTTTAAAAATCAACACACTAAAAAAGATAAAGAAAAGGCTAAAGCAACAGTAGCAGTAGTAGTGGAGATTCAACCTACCAACATGGGACAGCAAGGCAGACCACCTACTGCTCCCATTAATTATGAGAGCACCGTGCTTGCACACACACCTAAATCATCTACCACACAAGCTACTAACACGGGTCCTGCATGTACGTTTGAGAGGAAAGACCCTACTCAATACACATTGCTCCCCATGAAGCCTTCCCAGTTGTTAGATCAACTTTTGAAGGTTGGGGCCATTGAACATAAGCAATTATCTCTGGCAGTAGCCTAGAGACACAATCGATTCTATGAATTGGTCAAAAACCCAAGCTTGGTAACATCAAATGAGCCTCCTATTCTAAGAGGCTTTAGAGTAGATTGATTTTGCGAGTACCATCAACAGAATGGGCATGGTTCTGATTATTGTTTCACCCTCAAACAAGACATACAACGTATGATTGATAGGGGTGAAATAACATTTGATGATGCCAACCCTGTTAAACTATAGAATCAATCCATGGGCATGTACAAAGATCCCCTTGATACTAAGGAAGCTCCTTACGTTATTAACACAATCCATGTCGAAAATGAGCAAGAAATGCCCAGAAAACCTTTCGTCATTCGTGTCCCTCCTACGACATCAACATCATCCCGCAATCTTTGTACCCCACATACAATCTACCTACACCTCAAAAACCATTTGTCATTCATGTACCCCCTGCCAATGCAACCGCAAATGTGCAACCGCCTACCAGGCCCACTCCCTTTGTGGTCTGGGTGCCACCCACGGTTGCAACCACGGAGGTACAACCACAAAATCGACCAACTCCCTTCATAATCAAGGTACCCAAACACCCTGATCTTCAACCTCCTACTCCTCAACCACAAACCAAACCAACCCCGTTCGTCATCAGGGTGCCTAAACACCCTGACACACAACCACCTCCAACTGTTCAACCACAACCCCGAATTACTCCATTCGTAATTCAGGTCCCAAGAAAACTTGATGTTCAAGCTTCAACAATTCCCCCACAATGTTCGCGAGAATGCCTCCCTGACAGACTTACTAGGAAACGGTTGGAAAAAGAACGTCGAAGTCTTGAATTGGGGCAACCGAAACCCACTCCCTTAAATGCTATACCTATGGCTCCGACAACTGACGAGTTGAGCATGAGCCACGAAAAAAAAATCAGGAATGCCAGATACATCACACCCAACCATCACATTAGACCACATGAAAACCATTCCACAAGAGATACAACTGTTAGGTCCAATGGACCAAGTCTCAACCAGCAATAGCATACCAAACAGTAAAGACTTGGCCAGTGCCCTAGCCTAGGTCACACAGGCACTTAAACAAAAAAACACATCTTTAAGCTTGTATGACCTTATGATGACTTCTCAAGTTCATCGTGAAGCCTTAGTACACATGTTAACATCGATCCTAGTCAGAAAAGACTTGCCTACAAATGAACCTTCCATTCATGCGGTAATGTCCCCATATCAAGTATCAAGAGCTACATCACTAAGCTTCGACATGGATAATATAAAAATTGATGAAAAAATAGGAAGATTCACCACTGCACCCATGTTCATAACTATACAAGTAAATCAATTTAAAATACATAGGGTGCACGTAGATGATGGAGCATCCACGAACGTAGTACCATACCCCTTCATCGAACAGTTAGGGCTAACTAAACAAATCAAACCAACTTCCACGACATTCTTGAAATCGTTCAGTGGATCATGCGTAGTTGTCAAAGGAACACTAACTTTGGATTTCATAGCAGGGGATCGGTTCCCCACGTTACCTGAATTTGTAGTCGTCGACAAGATTCCTGGATTTAACTTGATATTGGGATGACCATGGTTAGCCCAATTAAAAGCTGTATCCTCACCCATCCNAGTTTCCGGATGCGTGGTACAAAATGCTAAATCTCTTTGGACTTGCAGACATTCCATTGAACAGCTGTGGCAGAAAGTTCAAACAACTGAAAAGAATAATGCCAAGGTAACAAAGGAAAGAAACAATTACAAATCATGTTATGAGTTTGCGGCTACTAAGTTGGCAGGGGATAGTACCTGGCAAACTTCTGAGATCACCAACACTAGATATTGGAATGTGTTAAACAACAAAGTAAAGGTGACTCGGGAGCTGGCTAAGCAAAGGGCTCAAATCAATTTGCTAAACTGGAAATGCCAAGATTGGAAAGCCTTCGCTGCCAAGGTATGAAAATGGGGCCAGGACCAGAAAGACCACAAATACCAGTACAAGAGATGGCTAAAAGAAGCGTCTGTTGAACAACGTCAGTTGGAAATGTTCGTTGAGGGTTTGGGTCTACGATCCTCCTATGATAAGTTTGTTGAGTGCATTGTAGTGGAGGGGTTCCTGAGAGATCCATCACTACTGGTTCTGGGGAGGTTTCGGTAGGCCAATTTCCTCTTGAACGTCCCACATGGACATCCGTGGACAAGGGTAAAGCCATAGCCAATGTTGATTTAGGCCTCGAAGAAAAAGATTGGTCGTGTGTACCAGAAGAAGAGATTCTTTGTCGTCTAGAGTTCGGGCTCAAACCTTCTTCGTCTATAAGTATTTTGGTCTTGTAACGCTTTTTGTTATTTTCCGGTTAATGCTCTTTTTTCTTTTTTACTAATTAGTTATTATTTTGTTTTTGTACTTTCTATTTTTTTGAAGGGACATGATGATGATGATGGTGATCCTAGTGGAGCAGGACCCGATGATGTGGATGAGTTTGGGGATCAAGCCCCTCCTAGTGCTGATGTTTAATTTAATTTGTCATTGTTGTTAGCTTAGTTATGTTTTTTTTTCTTTTTTGTGTGTTGAAATTTTGTGGATTGTATAAAAGCAAATGTATGATACAATGTTAACATTTGATATTATTCCATTTATACATTTATATATTNATAGACGAAGAAGGTTTGAGCCCGAACTCTAGACGACAAAGAATCTCTTCTTCTGGTACACACGACCAATCTTTTTCTTCGAGGCCTAAATCAACATTGGCTATGGCTTTACCCTTGTCCACGGATGTCCATGTGGGACGTTCAAGAGGAAATTGGCCTACCGAAACCTCCCCAGAACCAGTAGTGATGGATCTCTCAGGAACCCCTCCACTACAATGCACTCAACAAACTTATCATAGGAGGATCGTAGACCCAAACCCTCAACGAACATTTCCAACTGACGTTGTTCAACAGACGCTTCTTTTAGCCATCTCTTGTACTGGTATTTGTGGTCTTTCTGGTCCTGGCCCCATTTTCATACCTTGGCAGCGAAGGCTTTCCAATCTTGGCATTTCCAGTTTAGCAAATTGATTTGAGCCCTTTGCTTAGCCAGCTCCCGAGTCACCTTTACTTTGTTGTTTAACACATTCCAATATCTAGTGTTGGTGATCTCAGAAGTTTGCCAGGTACTATCCCCTGCCAACTTAGTAGCCGCAAACTCATAACATGATTTGTAATTGTTTCTTTCCTTTGTTACCTTGGCATTATTCTTTTCAGTCGTTTGAACTTGCTGCCACAGCTGTTCAATGGAATGTCTGCAAGTCCAAAGAGATTTAGCATTTTGTACCACACATCCGGAAACTGCATCATAAATCTTCCTTGGAACTTGCCCAATCTCTACAAGAAGTTCAGGCAGGCCATTGATATGGGTGACCTCAGACGGGTCCCATTCAAGTTTTGCACCTATCAATACAAGAAGCATAACTCAGCCAATCAAAAGTTAAGACAAGTTAAACAGAGTAACTCAAGTCAATAAAAGCATGTACCTAATTTAGGGTCAGCCTCCTGAAGGCAATTAACCACTTCATTGACAATGCCAGTAACAAAGTCCACTTTGTTAGGCATTTCAATCCATGGTTTAGGTCCATTTGTTGAGCTTGAACCAGCTTGGGTAGTCATTTCAGTTGGTGCCTATAATCTAGGTACTTTTATTCGAAGATTAGGAGCCTCCGCCATTTCAGCACCTAAGCCTTGTAATAACAAAAGAAAATCCAAACATCAAAAAAAAATAATAAAAAATATATATATCAGAAACATACCACAATAAATAAAACATACCAAAGACCCCTTGGTTGATCAACCCTGGTGGATCACCAAGATGTAATGTTCCCCCAAAGAAGTAATCAAACATTTCTCTCTCCTCACTAGAGTGTCTAAGGACATCTATGCCTTCAGCAAGATTCACTTCCATTTCTTGTTCTACACATTCTTCCACACATTCCTCTAGGGTGATGAGAATCTCCCCGACCTCTGCTGCATTAGCTTCTTCTATTTCCTCGACTTGATCAGTGGGAATCACTGTTGGTTCAACCACTGGAGCTTGTTCAGCCCTTTCTCTTTCAGGGGTTTCCTCTGATAACATTCATAAACTCAAAATTAGCATCACATAATAAGGGAATAAAATCAGAAAACATAAAATACTAAGAATAAATAAAATGTACTTACCACGCTCTGGCAACTTGAATCTAATACGTTTTATTCTTGGTGGGTTAGCTTCTAGAGCTACTTCCCTAGGACGTTTAGGCCTCTGTACCTTGGATCCAGCTTTCCTGATCATTTCTTTAATCACCCGATCAACTCTCTTGGCAGGGTAATGCAAACTAGCCAATTCCAACCCTACGCTATCATGCGTATGGTAGGAAGAACTAGCTGCACCCCTTGTTGTGACAGAGACTGATTCCTCATCACCTTCAGGAGTGTCTTGAGACCTAGTAACATCAAACAAGTCACAAATCCATGGATGAGACAGTTGTGCATGATCCCTCAACATATGCTCATTACCCACGCGGACCACTAGGAACTCAGCTAGTCTATGAAGGTAACCTACAAAGAACGCAAACGTAAACTGGGACTATGCCCCCACATTCAAGCGCAATCTAACAATCTCCCCATGGAAACCTGAAAGTAGAAATTGTGCCCAGTTATAACGCATCCCAGTTTCTATAATCGAGTGCATGATACATGTGGGCTCTACTCCAAGAGCTCTCATTTGAGATAGAGACTTGGGAAATGCATGTGCTCTAAATAATGGATACAACTGATTCACCTCCGTCACTTTAGTGTTCCCCTACATAGGGAAGCCTTTAGGACCACGCTTCATGCCCATCCATTCCTCCAATTCTTTAACCACACGCTCCTCTCTATTTGCCTTATCCACTGTAATCTTGGCACCATCTGACGATACACCAAAGAAATCTGAAAAGAACTTGATGGTTAGATGGAACACAACCTTAACCCCCCAGACTCATGTGCGAAAATAGGTCACTTCATCATTGAAAGAATCAACAATGGAGACCATTTCGATCACGGAGACAATAGGAGTCAAGGTAGTGAACAGATCCAGTAGACCAGCATCGGTTAGGCAAGTGATAACATGTTGAGATGCCTTAGTATGCAACCATCACTACGCATCTTCCATCTCCCCGAACTTCATGAACAAAGTACCCTTGGTACGCCCAGTCATGACAAAAACCCCACCTGGGGTAACATCCGTTGCAATGATATGTTAAACAAAAGATTAAAATCATGATAAAAAATGGGGTAGCAAGGATAAAATAAGGCTCAAAACATAATCACTTACCATTAACAAATGGATCAGGAATACTTGGCATTAGATCAACCATTGGAGGAAACATGGGACTGTTACGGGACCAATCTTTAGGTAGCCATCCATGAGCTTCACACCACTCAAAGGCCCTAGAATATTGTTTATGATAATGGACAATCGCACCCTTGGTTTGGGCTAAAACAGCACCACAAAGAGTGGGGCCCACTAGAAAAGCGTCCAAGCATGTACGTGTCAAGTCAAGTCCGTCATCATTCCTACGCACTCCATCTTCGTCAAATCGGGGCCTGCGAAGAAACGATGATCAAACATCAACAACAATATAAAGTAAAAATAAGTAAAATAAAAGACAAATCGAAAAGGCTTACCTTTCTACCCTGTACACTATTCCAGGCGCATTTTGGAACAATGTATGTACACGGAAAGCTAGGAAGAGGGTACTACTGCTGTTGTAGTGGTTGCAAGATTGTAACTCCCACACATGAGTCAAAGGGCATCTAGATCGAGGAAATTCCATAGGACCATCACCAACCTTAAATAGCCCCTCATCCACATCAACAACAAATGCTAATATACCATCGGATGAACTAGGCAGTATGGTCTCAACAACACTACGAGCCATTTCTTCACTCAGATGAGACCAAATCACGACACTGAGGCCCTGAAAGATAAAGGATAGAAACTTGCTAGCACACGGGTGAAACCATAACACTTATGACCTAATCTCCATGTCATGTGGAGGTGCATCAGGCTCCATGGCACCAAACCATGTGAGTACACCTATGAGCTCCACACCAAGAGAAAGGGTCTAAGGCCCCTGCATACAGCCAGAAATTAAAATAAGCATATATAAAACATAAAATCCAAAACACATAGAACACATAAAACCTACGTCTTGGAGTTAAGACGATAAACTAACACCATACCCAACCCACCACTTAAAACATAAATAACACTTATGTCCTAGCGTCATGACGGTAAACTGACACCACACTTAGTCCTAGAATTATGACTTAAAACTGATACCCAACCCATTTTGCAAACACATAAAATAATTCCCCAGTGGACGAGATATTGTAACAATCGCTGTAGAGATACTTGAATGCATATAAACATGTAAATTATTCATAGACAATAGTTTACACTAACACTTAAGTGCAGACTTAACCCGCTAAACACTTAGACAAAATTTCAGTGTTCGCACGCTGGACACTTAGACAAATTTTCAGTGTTCACATGCTAGATACTTAGACAAATTTTCAATGTTCACACGAAGCACACTTAGACAAATTTTCAATGTTCACATGCTAGATACTTAGACAAATTTTCAATGTTCACATGAAGGACACTTAGACAAATTTTCAATGTTCACACACTAGATACTTGGATAAATTTTCAGTGTTCCCACGCTAGATACTTAGACAAATTTTCAATGTTCACACGAAGCACACTTAGACAAATATTTAGTATTCATACACTGCCAACTTGACATGCTGGACATTTAGAAAAAACTTATACTTAGCTTTCACACGCCCTCATAAGCACAAGGGACCTAGTTAGCGGAGGTCTACATTCATTTGACTGATCAAAGGCGTTAGGCTCCCGAATTTACCAGGCCCTCCATAATAGCTAGTTTACCGTTGGCATCTAAAAAAATTAGTACTAGAAGCACTCACAAATATTTTATAAAATGCGTTGGGGAGGGCTTGAACCAAAACGTCATTGAAGGAGGACTAGTTTATGTTACAACCATAGGTAAAAACAGCTCATAGTTCGCATCACCCTAGAAAAGTGATTCATGTTGCATGTATGGAACACTTACGTTGCACACAAGAGAAAATGAATGACAACTTGGGATAGAGGTGGTAATGACTTACGATAAAATGAACCTAACTCACGCTAGTGCCTTAAGATCTAACTCGCGCTAAGCTTGGGGCCACTTACGCTAAGTTAGGGGGAATACTCACGCTACACTATACGGTAAACCAAAACTCACGCTGAAAAAAAAAGGCTCCCCTCATCCTAAGGATGTAGAAACTCACACTGAAAACCAGTAATGCTGAGTATCAACAACAATACCACCGCTCACGCTGCCCAAATTAGAGGCCTAAGTCACGCTTATTTTGGTTCAATAGCCCATGCTGCCAAGTAAGAGGCCTAACTCACGCTAATAGAGTTTTACAATAGCTCATGTTGTCAATACCCACGGCCATAAAGATGGCTACTCACGTTGCAATACATTCACCCATGCTATCGTAAAACTACCCATAGCATTACTGTACTCCCACCAATTTACATTCACTTGTTTCAAACGAAACCTCTGTATCACTCACATTGTTCCATTACATTGACCCACCAATGTAATGACAAAAACCATACTGTTCCAGCGCTAATGCATCATGCTAAACCATACTGTTCTAGCGCTAATGCATCATGCTAAACCATACTGTAATGACAAAAACCATACATTTAGTCTAATCCTTGTGGTATGAAGTGCTGAACCATGAAACAGAAAACACTCACGCTAGAATATTCACTCACAATGATGATTTGGTTGTACACTCACGCTGCCTATGGTCTTGTATTCACCCTCATGCTGATTTTGGCTCATTATTCACATAGGTTTTATCTCCATAAACTCACGCTGATGCTGGGACAGGCACTCATGCTAACGTTTGGTCTTGTACTCATGCTAACACTGATCTTAGCACCACATTCACGCTGATCTTTGAGTCATGTACTCATGTTGAATGAGACCCTATACACGCAATGATGATAATTCCATCTACGAATTCACGGTAAATGGAGACAAGAAATACCCACAATTTATGGGCCATACATGCACACCAGACGACCAAGGATAGGTATTCACACTATTCTCTTTCACCCATGATCTCAAAACTAGGAATTCAAACCCTCATGTACAAGCCTTGGAACTGCAACTAACACTAGTAACGCAAACCCTGCAATTCAAGGCAAGGAAAATAAAAAAAATTGGAGAAAACTTGGCCCTCCCCAAAATTGAAAAAATGAAATGTACCCAAAAATATGGCTCTTGTTATCATGTACGCTGCCTATGAGCACGCATCACTCATGCTCAAAATGATCAGGTCCTAAGAAAACACAAATCAGGGACGACACAGTCCAGAAGTTAGCTACTCACATTAAGGAAATTAAATCACATGGAAGACACCATTCACATGAAAAATTCATCCAAAAAATAGACCTTTTTTTTTACACATGTTGTAAACGCCCAGGGTGCACACACTGCATGCGCACACGCCGCACAAGGACGTTTACGCCATACACATCGAAACAACAACAACAAAATAGAAAGAAAAAAGGAAAATAAAACATGAAACAGGAGCGTACCTGTGCATAGACCCTATCCATGAAGGGATCCTAGGCTGAGGAACATGTTGAAGCATCTCCTCACTTTCCTCCATGAACGCTAGTGTCGCCTCCTTCTTTCCCTTGCCCTTGTCTTTTTTTCCTTTGCCCATTTTGCCTCAGACGCTTCAGATCTGATCCTATATGCTGTAGATCTGGACGCTGTAGTTGCAGATCTGGCTCCGAATGTTGTAGATCTAGGTGCAGTACTTAGTCACGTTCCCCTCCGGGATGCTGCACGTTGTCGTACACACTTTGATTCTGCCTCTGATGCCGGCTGTATGCTACTCACCTTGCTTATGCTGCCACTGTTGCCTGGTTTCCAATACTCACACTGTAAAATGATGAAATGAATTTTACATTTACTGGTCGAACCTTTTTAATTTTCCCCCTTTATTTTATTATATTTTACCATTACTTTTATTACCACATTGTTTTCACGCTAACCTCCTAGGTGAAACGCCCACGCCGTAAAAGTAAAAATTTTAAAATACTAGTAAAATATACATAATGTTACTTCTTCTCTTACACTGGACCATCGTTAACAACATCCAAAAGGAAAAATAAAATAAAATAAAATATTTACTTTTGATTACGCTAACCCCTTTGGGCAACACCAAACTGTAAAAGCTTCTGAAAACAAAGTAAAATACATAATGTTATTCTTTGTTATTTCGGTTACGCTAACCCCTTTTTTCTTTTATCAATGCCCAAACCTCAAACTTTAAAAATAAGAAGAATATAGAAATAAAATATAAAATAAAAATTTTTAAATTCTTGTACACACACATGGCTCAGTATGGCCTTAAACTGCCCCTCATGGCCCGGTATGGCCTTAAACTGCCACCCCAGCCCGGTATGGCCTGAAACTGCCATACGTCCAGGCATGACGGTAACCTACCCTTGGTATACCATTGGTTACATTTAAACTTAAAATCAATTCATTAAGAAAAAAAAGAAGAAGAAAACTCACCCTTGCTAACATAGCTCCCTATTTCATTGGCAGGAGCAAATACATGGATAGCAAGCGACTCTTCATACTGTTGTCTATCAATGGACCACATGGAGCAATTAAATGAGAAATCAATCTAGAGTCCATTGATTTAGACTCCCCAAAATACAATAATTTAGTGGCATCAACCCAAGAAACACTAGATTGCTTTAAAGGAATAACAAAATCTTTGGACCTAACATCACCAAAGATCCCCTAGCCAAAGTCCCCATAACTACATCAAATGGCAAGGTTAAAATTTTAAAACTAAGTACTCTGTTAAACTAACAACTTTCCGGTGACATAGCTCAAGTGCTAAAAGACAACATGAAAGCATTCACTTGGTCTTACACTGACATGCCTGGGCTCGACCCTCGAATAGTCTAGCATAACATTATACTTGATCCAAAACTAAGACCAGTAAAACAAAAAGCATGCAAGGTCAAGCCTGAAGTAGCGTTGGCAATTCGCAATGAGATCACAAAGCTTTATCAAGTTCGTTTCATTTGAGCTGTTGACTACGCTGATTGGGTATCCAACATGGATGTAGTCCTAGAGAAGAACAGGAGCATTCGTCTATGTATTGACTTCCGTGACCTCAACATTGCAACCATAAGGGATGACTTCCCGCTACCTAGCATCGATCAACTTGTTGATTCAACTACTAGGCATGCATTGTTATCCTTTATGGATGACTTTTCAGGATACAACTAGATTACGATCAACCCCGAACATCAACTCAGGATAACCTTTATGACACCATGGGATAAATTTTGTTAGACGATGATGCCATTCGGTCTCAAGAACGTCAGGGCTACATATCAACGAGCGATGAAATTCATCTTTAGTGATTACATGTTCAACTCGCTTAATGACTATGTAGATGACATTGCAGTCAAATCAAAAACAACTGAGCAACATGTACAAGATCTAGACTTGGTACTAAAACGTTGTCTAAAATACGAGCTTAGAATCAACTCAAAGAAATGTGCCTTTGGGGTCAAAATAGGCAAAATGCTTGGATTCATTGTATCTAAGACAGAAATACGAGTAGATTCGGATAAGGTCAAGGCAATAACAGATCTGAAACCACCTAGCAACCTTACCAAACTTCACGGTCTATAAGGTATATTACAGTTTATTAGACGCTTCATTGAAAAAATGACAGAAAAGTGGAAGCCTATGCAGCACTTATTGCACAAGAATGCCCATTTTGAATGGACTCCACAGTGCCAATAAGCCTTTGAGAACATCAAAACGGCACTAGCTCAAATGCCAACAGTTCATCCACCACAGAACAATAAAGCATTTTACATCTACCTTCCGACATCTGATACATCCATCATGTCTATGCTTTGTCAGAAACGCGAGGGTGGAACTGAAATCCATGTTTACTACTTGAGCCATGCATTAGTAGCCTACGAACAATGTTACAATGACGTGGAGAGGTCATGCCTTGCCCTTATCTTTTCTTTAAAGAAGTGACGACATTATCTCTTCCGTAACCAAGTTTATATCATCTATAAAGACAACGTGCTCAGAGCTATCATGAACAACATATATGAATCAAGCAAGATAGCTAGATGGAAGGCGATGATTGCTGAGTTTGACCTGCACTACATAGCTCAATCATCAGTTAAAGGTCAAGATATAGTTAATCAAATGACCGCATCACCAACGCAAGACCAAGCAACGATCAACCCAGAGTTTCCCAATGAGAATGTAAACACAATAGACACAGTACTTAATAACTACGACGTCATCTTAAACTTTGATGGAGCATCAACCTCCCGAGGAGGAAGTGCTACAGTAGTTATCACGTATCCCTCTGGGAAGATTCGATCCTTTTCTTATCATTTAAACTTTCCTTGTACTAACAATGTGGCAGAGTATGAAGGTCTTCTTAGAGATCTCATGGCAGCACTAACTTCAAAAACCACACAGCTCATAGTTAGAGGCGACTCACAGTTAGTCATCAATCAGGTCACAGATGTATATGCATGTAAAGCTTTACATTTACAACCATACTGCGACTTGACAAAACACCTGCTGAAACAATTCATAAACATAGACATGCAACATATTTCCAGAAATGACAATACCATCACAAACGCACTTGCAACACTAGCCCTAAACATTCCACCTGACATGTTTCATGTTGCCCAGTTCCATAATGAGTTTTGCCAAGTCCATAACTGATGCTCCCAATGAACTACCCATAGCATCCGTTAGCACAACACACACTGTGGAATCATACGATGACATAAAGGAGTACCTTCTACATGGTGAACAACCTCAACATCCGACGAATGCTCAGAAGGACGCAGTGCGGAAACGCTCTCGGTGGTATGCACTGATAGGGGACACGTTACGTCGTAGATCCTATGAAGGCATTTTGTTAGTGTGCGTTAGTAGCATCGATGGCCAAACCATCATGGAACAAGCTCATGAAGGACTTTGAGGAGGGCACATAGCACCCAAGGCAATGGCAACCAAAATTAGACATTTAGGCTACTATTGGCCACACATGGAGTACGACTGTTTCTCCAAAGTCAAAACGTTAAGCATCTATCAAAAACATGGTAATCTCATACATGTGTCACCTAATGAGTTGCATACAGCTCAAATCACATGGCCTCTCCAGAAATGGGGGTTAGACATCATAGGACCAATAACTCCCCCATCTTCCATAGGACATAGCTTCATTATAACTGCAACAGAATATTTCAAAAAATGGGTAGAAGCTATTCCTCTTAGGAAGACCACATCAAAAAAAGTATGCAACTTCATCCTTGAAAACATTATGACTTGTTTTGGCATTCCAACGACCATAATCACTGATAACAGGCGATAATTCAGCAGTGTCGAAACCAAAACCTTTTGTGAGAGCCTAGGCATCAAACATTCGTTTTCATCACCATACTATTCTCAGAGCAACGGTCAAGCAAAATCCACGAATAAAACAATCATGGTGCTCAAGAAAATGCTTAATTAGATCAAAAGAAGATGGCATGAACAACTAGTTTACACACTATGGGCATATCGAACGACACATAGAACATCCACAGGTAAAACACCGTACAGTCTTGTATATGGTTCAAAAGCTGTTTTACCTATGGAGTTGCAGGTACCTTCATTGTAGATCACACTCTCTGAACTCCTCGATGAAACTCAAAACAATGACTCACGCATTGTTGACCTTAACTCAGTAGGCTCAAAACGCTTGGTTTTGGCTAAGTAAACTTTGGTCACACTGTAACTTATGCTGCCCAGCGTAAGGATCAACGTAACCAACTGTTCGAGCCCCAAAACTGAGTTAAAATAGATCAAAATCAAGCACAAGGACCCCCCATGACCTTCACTAAGGCCCCCAACAACTCCCAGCCTGTAGAAAATGAAAATTTGGGCCTAAAACGAGGTACTTTAACTTGATGACGCTAGAGTTACATTTTCATACACTGCATAGCGTGACCAAATAAAAATAGGGAAAAACAAGTAGTTTCATGGAGCATCTTCGACATTCGGGCAACCCCCAAGGACCGACAACACTCGTACATGTCTGCAGGCTTCAAAACATTAAGATTTGGGCTTCAAACGTGTCATTCAAGCTTGGTCACCCTGGGGCCACACTTTGGTCACGCTGCACAGTGTAAGCATAGCATGACCAAACTAAACAGGCCTAAAACAGAAACAAAATGGAGTCAAAATCAACACCCAGACCACCCTGGAGAATAGGCAGCAGTCATGCATCAAAAAAAGGGGATCAGCATCCAAAAATTAGCTCAAAATAGAGCACGAATACTTGGTCATGCTAGGATCACACTTTGGTCACGCTACATAGTGTGACCACAGTGTGACCAACCAAAATAGAGCTAAAACAACCTCCGAACAAGCTTAAATTTAACAAGCAGCACCCTTTAGACCTTAGGCATCCATATCCACTCTTGGAACAAGCTTCAAAGATCGAAATTGTTTCATACGCTGGATGATCACACACCAGATGCTGGACGCTGACGCGAAGATGCCAGGACACACCAAATTACAATTTCAGAAGGCCAGAGACAAAATTCTTTATTGTAACAGAGCATTATTTTTTTCAATTTTCTTTTATTATTCTTTGAGCATGCCAAGCTCTTATGCTATGGATTGCACACGCCAACGTAAGACTTGGTCATGCTAGATGCTGTACATTGTAACATTTCATGCAGCCGGTCAACACACACACCTATCACCCGATCCAAATTTTTGTCATCCCGCAGCCACTGATCTTCTCCTAGATCTGAATCTCACACCCAAAACCCTATAAATCTCCTATTTTTCCACTAGATCAGGGTTCGAAAAATTGGAATCTGACACACTTAGGAAATCTGGGCATCAATCTCATACGCTGAGCTTCATACAGACTTGGACACTATACACCTGCAATACAAAAACCTGCATCTTCCTAGCATTTTCTCTCATCCATCAGGGATAAACGTCCACCTTGTGACCAAACCACAACTGCGTTCTGACTAGTGCACATTCTAATTTTTTATCAATACAAACAGTTTGCATTATTGCCCAAATTCTTATAGTTTACATTATTGTTCATGTTCACATTTTTGTTGTTTTCATTATTTATCATTTAAACAGTTTACATTCATTTTCATTTGTTTACGTTTAGTTTTGCATTTGTTTACGTATAACCCAACACATCGCAATTGCATACGTTTAGGGAAGTCCTCGTTTGATCCGTGTGCAGACCATTCAAGGCACTCTACCTCCGTTGATTTCTAGCTTGCCCTCAGGCGAAGGCAGGGTCTTACTATTTCATCTGTAGATCTCTCGGTGTCTGTTCATTGCAACCTCTCACTGAAAATTTCGGATAGTACATCTATCTCACCACATTATTATTATTCTCCTCAATATTATCAACCCATATCCTCACCAACTGGACCACCACCTTGGGTACCTTACACTTCTCCTCAATTTCAAAATTTTCATTCTTCACCTCCTTCTACATTGCCACCAAGTGTTCCAGAGGGTTTTGCATCACAGCACCAACCCACGAATGTTACTTGTGCTACTATTGACAATAGCAGTGGGGAATCTCCTCAACACTAAAGATGCCCCTTCTTTAGGCATGACCGTAAGAAGGAATAGCACAATTCTAAGCCCACTACACCTTCCAACCCAGCACAAGTCCAACACTATGGTGCAACACCCTCCTTGAACCCAACGTCTCGTGTTACTTTCTCTAGGCCACCAACCACTACTCCAATAACCATGGGGCCCAATGAATATAACCATCGAGGGAGATAGATCGATCTTTGTTACGGTCAAGCGTACCATAGTGGGCAACCACTCATCAATTAACTACATCTTATAAATTACCCCACTATGCTTACTATAATCAAGTGTGTGAACCCCAATGGGGTAAGTATGACTGGGTCCCAATATTTCCTTTATGCAAGGATCCCAATCTTCCATTTATTAATTCTAGCCATGCTTAACCATTTAGTTATGAGGGGTATCCCCCATTGTAACAATAATAGAATTAATAAATGTTTTCCTTTTCTTTAATTTTACAATTTTTTGTTTTTTTTTCCAGTTTTTTATCTTTCAATTTATTATTTTGTCTTTTTTTCTTTTTATGAGTAATCTCATCTACGAATAAAACACTCATGTGGCTCATTGGTTGAGGTGTTATTCTATGCTATCAGGTCTCAGGTGATTAATTATTTGGATAGTGGGCCCACAACATTCACTCCCCCATTCTATTAATAAGAGGTTCCACTCTGGGTACAATGATATCCATAATCATTAAAACTTAAAGTAATTTTATGCTCATTATGCCCAAAGTGAAGAATGATGGACCAAGAAGGAATGGCCAAGGTGTGACATCAAGGGGACTTGTGGATTCTCTTTGGTGGCATCTATAAGAGTTATCCTACAACTTAGTTGTACTAAGATCCTTGTAGATTTAATAAAAAAATGGAAGTAAGTGTAATCAAAAGGCACTCAACCAGAAAAAAATAATGCTATCCTAGGAGGTCCCACTGGAAAGACATGCACCCATGCTTGAAGGTAGGCAACTTCTATGGATTAAGCAATACTTCCAAAAAGAAAAACATGTATGCCACAAAGCAAAAATCACTCCTCCCTTAGGTGAAATGCCAAGTGATCGTATGCCTTGCTGTCATGGTGCTCTTATGGTTGTCCATCATGGGAAAAAGTAATGCGATGTCATTGATCGAAGGAATGGACTTGGTCCTAATTTTCGAGTGATGGGCAAATGACACATTAATCATGCCTTACACGCAGGATTCATTATGCCTTGAGTTAGCTACCTCATGTCCCAATCTCTGCAATCCCTTCTACAATTCACCTCATCTCGCTATTCATGTATTTTTTACTTGTGTCTTGTGTAGCATAGAATTCATACCTCATCATGATGGTATTTAGCATGTATGTGTTTTGTTGCATCAGTGTAGATTACATTTAACCCTTATAATGCCTACAGACATTGTAATGTGTGGTTACGCAAGGGAATTCTAGGTTGGAACCTACTTTGGGGAGGATCCACTTGCATGACTTTCATAATTTTTACTTTTTGCACATCACCATCTCATCATATTACACCTTCCCCATATTACAATATTCTTTCCCTTACCATTATCCTTCTGATAAACGTTCCTATGTACCAATACATGTCCTATTTCCTCATACTCTTCATGAACTTTACTACCAGGATTTCCACCATTATACTTTTTCTGTGCCCTATGATCTAATTGACACCTTGCACCCTTTACATTAATCTAAAGTCCTTAATTTATAATGTAAAATTTTGAAAATTTTATTAGATATACCAAATCCCTAAATTTTGGTAGGCCACAATATCACATCTGACGCGATATCAGGGCTATGCTATCACGTACACGATATCGCATCCTATTACCCTACAAATACCACCCAACACATGTCCACATCATTTGTATTATTCATGAAGGGGACTTTTTCAAATTTTCTTCTATGACTTGTGACTTGTGCATCTCTCGATCTATCAGTCATCACTTGCTTGCTTGCACCCTGATTTTCATTCCGTTTGGACCTATCTGAACTTGGAGTGTTCAGCTTAGCCGTGGGGGAGGGGTACACACTGGATTGCGCATAAATTTTTCAGAATTCATCATCACTTGAAGAACATTATCAAGGATAATTAGTTATAAGTTCCAAAAACAATTTTATCTCCTCATCTATACCAGGGAATTAAAACTCTGAGGCCACCTAGGTAGGCGCACAGGAAGGGAGTCATTTTTTTAGTAGTCTTTGGTCAGTTTTAGGAGTTAGTTAAGTTAAATTCTTTTTTTTTATTTTCTCCTCTCAACCCTTTCTCCCAATTCATGCCCATAGTGTGATGATTGTAATTATATGGCATCCTTTATTCGAGTGTGATGTACTTGGACATGCACATGACTGGAAATAAATATCGAGATTACTTCATCATTGCAGCATCCACTTAGTTTAATCATTTAATTATTATTTTTGTAGTTAATATCTCTTCACCCTATACTCCTTAAACATGGAATGAGTACGACTTGATCACGAGCATCTACGTGTGACTACTTGGTATTCCAGTAGCATACTCGGGCCATGCACTTGGTAATCCCAATGGTAGTCATGCACAAGGCCTAATATGTGTACAGATGATTAAGGAATGGATGCTCATCACACTTAGGCTAGTCTAGACTCTCTTCCCCTATCTCCTCTTAGCTTAGCTTCCTCTCTCCCTTTTCCTCTTAACTTAGTTAAAGTTATTTTCCATTACCTTCAGGAGTAGCATTAGTTAGGAACATATCATACACCTCACTCTGGACTAAACCATACGTGACAAAGCAATTACTAGTCCATGTGGGAAGATAATGAATTGCGATCAACAAGTAACTATTTGGATGCCACAACTAGCCCGTCTACGGAGTTCAACCGGATCATGCATGAAACGCTCGTATTCATATGGCTGAGTGTAGGGGTACCTAACCACTCATCATGGGGTTAGTACATGCCTGAGTGGGAGTCTTTAAACATTTCCTATGGATGTGAACTATGATGTTATGCCAAAGGTGAGGTGTGGTGAATTTACATGTGTAACAAGCATCAAGATTAGTACACCATATGTGCAACATGCATCTAACCACATCAAACACAATTCATACATCTAGCATATAATACATACATCATGCAAGTCCAAGATACATGCATCACATTCACCATGTCACAATGTCACTATCACAACACATTAGCCTCACACATAACCATGACTAATATAGGCTTCTAGTAATTTGTGCTCTGAGAAATCATGTCAAAACCATGCATACACAATACCCCAACATCCAATGCTCTAAGGGTTTGTTCACACATATACTACAAACATAATCTCACATAACACTTTTACTTAACATCATGTGCTCTAAGGAACTACCAACACATACACATACTATAGCACCATAAGAACCATGCATACAACACACAATCCAACATAACACAATGTATAACATATGCTTCTTAGCAACTAATTCCCCAAGGGAGACGCATGGTATCTAGGGCAGCCAACACATCCATACTCTATGTAATACACAATATTTCTAACATGGGTATTTATAACACAAACTGTGCATGCACATCTTTTAGTAGTTTCATTATCATATATTGCTACCAATGCTAATACCTATTACCTCATATGTAGTTGCAAGCCACTAACCTTTCAAATGGTGGACCCATGCATGTTCTTATGTCTTAAGATCCCATATTGTTCATAGATCTAGCTTATATGCTTCTGCTTTTAGTATGAGAGCTAAGATGGGAGCCACATTAATGTATCTAATAGGGTCATCCCAACTTCTTTAGGGTACCTCATCACCATCTAGTCTACACCCTCATGTTGGCTCCACAATCTACATGTATACATCACATTGATAGCATCATCATAACATAAACATATAGAAATTAGTCATACTTTACCAAATGGGTACATCATCTTGACCGAAATGGAAGTGTGGGGTATTGTGGCATCATTGTCACTGAAATGGAACTGTTAACATCAAGTATCAAGCCTCAAGCCATAAAAACAAGAATAGATCACAATTCCACATACATCTATATTTACATGGCATCCATGTCAATTTCTATCTTATTTATGATCTTGATCACGACTTGCATCACACTTGCGATGGTACTTTACATGGGACTGCAACCTTTACATGACTCGTACTTAGCCCATACTCCATAAAATCAACCGCAATCTCAGTGTCCTAGGCCGTAACTAAACAAGACTCATACATGACTTGCATTCCTTTGAAAACCCTACTGTGCCCAAGAAACGATAAAATCATAACATATACACGACTCATGTTCGACAAAAAAACATAAAAAGAGTGGCAACAACAAATCATACAAATGTTTAATCATCATGCAGTCAAGCTCATTAATAGACTCAACCTATCTAGACTTTCCAGGAATAAGTAATGATATGTCTACTATCTCTAAGCCATAGTTATTATATTAATTATATCAGCACAATCTGTCACATAACCAAAATCATAAATAGGAACTACAAAAATTTTACGTGCATCAACCATAGCATCACTAGTGTCTCAAACTCAATCCATCAATCCCACATTACCCCATGATCATGCACAAAAATTAAAATGCCAAAAATATAAGACCTATAAAGAATCCCATCTAAAATCAATGAAATCTTATGAAACCTAAAGTGCAAAAACCAAGGCACTAAATTGCTCCTCACAAGATCTTGGATCCTCTAGAACTTAAACTGAACCTTTACGTTTGCAACCTATCTAGCTCAAGCTTCCCAAAATCCTAAGAAGCATGAAAATCAGCTGAGATTCAATAAAGAATGAAAGAGAAGAAAAAACTATAAGAAACTAAGATACATAAGATCAAGGATAGTAAAGGTGGAAAATGTATTAGGTTTTTATTATATAAACATGTTATAACAATTTTTATTTTTGGTTTTCATTTCATAAGTTTTCTTAAGAATTCCATATCCCCAACTAATACTAAGAGACTCACATACCTAAACATATTCATGGAACATTCAATCTAAATACCAATCAAAATGATCAACATTATAAACTGTCCATTACATAATGATCAAACCATACAAATATTATAACTAATATAAGCTAGTTATACCATACATACATACATGTTAAACATCATGACCTCATAACATGATTATCCAAAAAACACTAATGACATACTCATAATGTAGAATCATATCACATAGTAGAGAATTATACTCGCTTAGAGCTCAATCTTCCCCGACAACCCTCATAACTTGCTAGTCACAAACATCCTACTACACATCCAACAAGATAAATGTGCATTAATGAGTGGCAAGTGGACCCTACGCCCAACCATACAAATTACTAAGCATTGACGAGTGATCTAGTTGAATTTCATGGAGTTATAGCTTTCTAAGTACACTGGTCTCTAGAAAGTGAAACTAACAGTTGCAATCATTGCCTTCCCACTTACACTTGTGAAATGCAAAGGTATGGTCAAGTGCAATTGAGGCATATGATTTTTATCATTTTTTATGTTTTGTGTTTTAAGTTTCCTAAGGATAAAGAGTAATGAGTAAAATAAAATAATTAAATTGCTAATTTATTCTAACTAGCTACACCTGACTAATCCTAACATCAGCATTTGTTCCCGCTTGCCATACACATCCTGAACACGTTTAACGCTACTAGATTACCAAATGTTAAATGTTGTTATAATTACCAGGCACCAAACATATGCTCGGGGTGGTCATACTTATGTGTGTAATTAATAGCTATTTAATCTATCTTAATTTAACTTAGCTTAGCTTAATTACTTAAAGCATTAAAGGAAATTGCATAAAACATTAAATGCATAAATAAACAATTAATCTATTTCAAAGTGCTACAAGGTTTATTAGAAAGCTCATCTTTATTTTTGTATACACTACCATGCTCAAGTACAATAGTGCTCAAATAAAGATCCATACACTTTTTGACTCCTACTATGAGCACTTAGAAAAATAATCTATCTTTCAAATGACAAAACTACAAAACCTCCACTACAATTATGACAAAGGATGCCATAAACACTATGGGTGAGCACATATTTATAGGAAAAAATAAACACTACATTGACGAGGCCACATCAATGCATCAAATCCCACATCAACATAGCTGCATTAACTAGGCCTCATCAATGGGACCCAAGAAAATGTGACTAATCATATCCCCATGATTGAATGAAAATTTTTCTGATGGGTTTTAGTCTATCACATAGACTAGGCCCCGTCGATGTAGTCTGTTGTGTTGGCCCCAGTGACTAGGCCCCATCGATACAATCTATTGTGTTAACTAGGTCCTATCAACATAGTCTGTTGCATTAACTAGGCCCTGTCGATGAGGCCTCATCGACATATTCTATTACAGCAATGAAGCCCCATTGATGCAGTCTATTGCATCGACATGGCCCCATTGATGCAGGGGTCTTTCTTGGTCTATAAATATGTGCTCACCAACTACATTTATAGCATTAGTTATCAAAGTAGTAGTCGAGCTCTTACAGTTTTTCTATTTGAAAGTTAGAATATATTTCCCAAGTTCCCATAGCAGGAGTCATTGAGTGTATGGATCTTTATTCGAGCATTGTTGTACCTAAGTACAATAGTGTGTGCAGCAATAAAGATAAACTTCTTGATAAACCTTGTAGCATTCTGGATAGCTTAAATGTTTCATTTATGCATCTAATGTTTTCAATTATTTATTCAATGTTTTCCCGTAATTAAGCTAATGAATTAATCAAGCAAGATAAGCTAGATAAACTAAACACATAAGTACAACCACTTTGAGCATAACACATATTCACTTAGTAATGCCAATAGCATTATTTCTTGGTACACCCAGTAGCATAGTGCTTGGTAACCTAGCAATGGATACGTGGGTTTAGGACATGTGCGGAAACTGGGACTAGATGCTTATATTAGGACTGCTTTNGCAATGGATACGTGGGTTTAGGACATGTGCGGAAACTGGGACTAGATGCTTATATTAGGACTGCTTAGATACTAGCTAATTAGTTAAATTAAATTAGTTAATCCAATTACTTTATCTCTCTTTAAACACCAAAATCATAAAATACAAAATGAAAATGCCTCAATTACACTTAATCGTACCAGTGTACATCACAAGTGTAATTGGAAAGACAATGAATGACCTTAAGGCAAGGTTCACTTCCTAGAAGACTAGTGCACTAAAAACTATAAAGTCTATGGAATTTGACTAGATTGCACATGAACGCTTTATGATTCGTATGGTTGGGCATAGGGGTACCTCACCACTCATTATTAGCGTCATTGCCAAGGACCTGGTTTGTTGAACATGCACTATCTAGGATTAGTAAATATTATTAATATTGTTGGACAAACTCAAGGTTAACATTGCTCTCAAATGACATATAACTACTAAGCACACTGATAATTTTATTCATTTTGCAAAATGTCTTCTTCTCATAGACATGAAGATTTCAAACTACGAGTTTCATAGAGTGCAAAGTGGTATATACTCATCCAGATGAGTATGTACTGAACTTCGCCTTCATCCTACATCAAGATGAATAGCTATAATGGCATGATATGGAGGGCAACATTGTCTTGCCCCCCAATCAATCTATACTCAATATGTTGTTTCAAACTCTTAAGAAGTTGGGCATTCCATATCTTCATGAGGAATATGTTGTGAATGGTTATGACACTCGGGACTACCGTCCCACTGAAACATAATGCAAGTGAGATTAACATCAGGAGAAGCACCATGAGGCTATGAAGGAAAAACATTTCAGTAATCCCTTATTCCTACTAGATCAAGATGACAATGATGATCCTCCCTTTGAAGGTTCTCAACATGAAGATTCTCAACCCCTTGTTGTTGGTAATGAGGATGTGACCTTGAACCTATGATCAACTATTCATAAACCAAGTTTGAGAAAAAGTGACAATTAAGGTAGGGACTTAGGTAAATATCACAATAGTAAGGAATCTAAGGATGGAGGTCATAATGAGTGAAAAAGTGATGGTAGGCACTGCAGTGGCGATGGTGGTCTACCTTCCTCTTCATCCTCTTCATCTAATTCCGAACATTCCTCTTCATTTGCTAGTTCTCATAGAAGCTATCATCAAAATAATTGTAATGAAGGTGATGAACAAGATAATAATGACCATCAAGGTAATTAAGAATGTAGAGGTGGTAGGAACCATCATCGACACAATCATGATGATGAACCTCTATTGATAACTTGAAGCATACTCAACACTACAGAGGCAGTAAATATCCTAACTAGGAATATGAAAGACAGTCAGATTAAGTGCTTAAACATGAATAATATCCCACAATTTGAAGGGAAATATAATTCTGATCTGCAAAATCATCTACAAGCTTTCCACGATGCCTATGCCTTAACAAAACATTGAAAATGACTGGCAAAAACTCAGGCTTTTCCCTAGGACACTCATTAAGAAAGCTACGAGCTGGTACTGGTCCTTGGAACCAGAATCCATTTGTTGATGGAGCAACATGTTAGAGCTATTTAATGACAAATACTAGACATACTCTAGAGTGTCTAATCTTAGAAGGAAAATCCAAGGTTGGAAATAGGGAACACATGAACCATTAGATGCCACATGGGTAAATATCATTCACTCTTACATCGATTCCCTAGCCATTGTTATTCTCAGAGGAAATAACTTTGCCACATCATAGATGGGATCAAAGCAAAAACTAGAAGAACTCTTAGGGTGTATGCCCAAGGGATATTGTCTGAACTAAGAGCTCATCAGATCCAAAGGCTAATAAAGCAAGTAGTAAAAGAAGAAGGTGAGTTGCAAAAAAGGGAAAGTGTAGAAGAGTATAATAGTAACCTTTCCATTAAGAAACAAAACCTTCAATTTTGTGACAAGGAGGAGTCACCACTTGATGAACTGGTGAACAGTAAAACCTTACCCATTCATTAATTTGTTTCTAATATTTTGGCAAAGGTTGATAAATTATGGGATTCTTTGGATGAAAAACTTCAAACTACCATAAAGATTGTTGAAGAATCCAAAGAGAAAAATAGTGATCGTAACTGCAAGAGGTGAAAAGAAGCTAAACATGCCTACCAAAAAGGTAAGGCCAAAGTTTCTATTGTAGAGGAAGTTGTGGAAATTGACTCTGATGATGAAACTGTATGTGACATCTATCAATATGAACATCCAAAGGGGTGTTGCCCTATGATGTCACACTTACAAGAGTCTAGGATGTATGCATTGAATCCTTGATTAACATGTAGGCAAGCACCCAAATGATTACCTTATCCACAAGGCAATCTAAGATAATTCCACCAACAACAACAAGCTTACTACCCGAGTGGAGCTCCACCACAACCATATGAATAATACCAATAGTGGCAGCAACCACAATCATGGGGAATTCCATTGCCAAGGCAACAGTATTCTTACAAGAAACCAGATCCATACATGTACTACATTCATCAACTTGTCTCTCCAAGACGTTCTGCAAGCCACACCTCATTTTAGCATCACTATTACCCTTCAAAGTACCATTGAACACATTCACCATGTACTCAAGGAGAAAACCCATATGCATACCATCCTCTCTCTCTATTTGTACACACACCTCTGCCCTCAACCCAGTTACCTCCTACCCCATCCATGTAGGGTGAGATTCCTCCATAGCCATAGCAATGAAATGCTATGAGGGTTATACATTCACAACTAGCTTTTCAAATGAGTGGTTCAAATAATTGATCTAGAAAAAGATCCTTCTTCTAATCCAATAGTCCTCTCCAACCCTCACAACCTAGTACCATTGATCACCTTGCATCTCTAGTAACCTCATCCTCTACATCAAATACCTTCGAGTGCCCTTCAAACAAAACACTACCTTGAATCCACACTATGATGTTAACTCATGTTGTTTCCAATTGGATCAAGGCTGACAATATTTTCACGAAGAGATCTAACCTAGGAAGTCCTCTCATTTACTTATAAATCACTAGACATGAGCCATGCAAGGCTCTTCTTGATTCTGGTTCTAGTGTCAACCTCATCTCCCATGACATGCATAAGGCCTAGGACCTACCACCTCTTAAGAAAAGCAACATCCATTTAGAATTGGCAGATCAATCAATCATTGTTCCTTTGGGATTGGTGGAGGACATTATAACCATAACTAGTGGGTGGTTCTATCCTATTGATTTTCTAGTGATTAGGGTTGAAAATTAAAAAGGTGACTTCCCCATCATTATGGGAAGGGCTTGGTTAAGCATAGTTGATGCACGTATGGGCATAAGGGACCTCTCCTTGGAAATCTCCAATGAAAATTAATTTGAAAAGTTAGAGAAGAAGCATATTCCATGCATCATGTACAATGATAATAGGTGCAACTATGTGCCAAAGATTTGGTCCATCAAAAGTACATACATTAAAGCATGCAATTAGTGTGCACAATAAATAGATATTCAAAGGTGTCTGTACATAGTAGCCACAAAACAACAGGGCACCCAATGATTGATAGATGACTCGAATAGTAACACATTATGCATCGAACCAACTGAGAGCCTAACATGTGCTTATGTTGAAAGCATGGATAAACTTGAGCAAGTTCATCACCAACTCTTTGAAGATGAAGATGATGATACCTATTCGGGAGAGTTGGAAATCCTTGATAACTTTAAGCAAGAGCCCCTAGAACTAAAAACTCTACCGGTCAACATGGAATATGAATTTTTAAACAATGGTAAACTTGTCATAATTAATGCCAAATTTTCTCCTAAACAAAAAGAAAATTTGTTAAAGGTAGTTAACAAATGGCTAATAGCCTTTGCTTGGTCATATCTTGAGCTAACAGGAATCGATCCAAGGATATGCTAACATCACATTTACACTGACCCAGCCAAGAAGCTAAGAATGTAGCTGCAAAGATGGCTAAATCCTAAATTGAAGTAGATCGTCAAGGAGAAAATAGAATAAATCCTCAAGGTAGGGTTCATCTATCCCATCCCAAAGAGTGAGTGAATTAGCCCACTTTTAATTATGCCAAAGAAAGGTGGCAAGTGGTGAGTCTACATTAATTGTAGGCTATTGAACATGGCAACATTTAAAGATCATTTTCCATTGCCATTTGTGAACCAAGTATTGGACACCATATCTAGGCATTGTTATTAAAGCTTTTTGGATGGTTATAGTTCCTATAACCAAATCCAAATTATGCCAAAAGATCATGCTAAGAAAACATTTACAAGTCCCTTGGGAACTTTTGCATATTGTAAGATGCCATTCAGTATGTGTAATGCCCCTATAACATTTCAACTCTTAGTCCTTAGTATTTTCCAACAATATATCGATAGTGGTGTGTAAGTCTTCATGGATGACTTCTCTACCTATAGAGCTACATTTGAGCAAGCCTTAGACTGCCTTGAGAAAGTACTAAAAAGATGTGTGGAAACAAATCTATGGCTCAGCTGGCAAAAAAGTCACCTTATGATCTAAGAAGGCATTATGTTGGGAGACCAAATTTCACAAGAAGGGATTAACATAGATCTAGAAAAGATAAGGGTCATCCAAGGAATTAATATCAACCAGAGATAGTCAAAGATGTTAAATCGTTTCTTGGACACACTAGCTACTACTAGCGATTCATAGAGAATTTCTCTAAGATTGAAAAATTGTTGGTAGAGCTTATAAAGAAAGATGCACCTTTCATTTGGACCAAGGAATGTGAACATGCATTCCAATAGTTAAAGGAGAAACTCATAGAAGCACCAATTTTACAAGCACTAGACTGGTCCAGACCATTCCACATCATGACGAATGCATCTAACTATGTCCTAGGAGCAGTGCTCACGTAGTTGAATGTTAAGCAACGTCCATACTACATCCACTGCACAAGCTAAAGCATTGTGGAAGCATAATTAGATTATCCCACCATAGAAAAAGAACTAATGGTTTTCGTGTATGCTCTTAAAAATTTTAAGCACTATGTTCTTAGCTATAAAGTATTTGTGCACATGGACTATAGTGCAATCTACTTCCTCATGAACAAGCCAACTGTGAGCCCTCATATCATACAGTGGCTCATGATCTTGCACAAATTTGATTTCACAATGGCAGATTGAAAAGGGCTTAAGAATGTGGTTGCTAGCCACCTCTCTTGATTAAGATGGGATAATAAAGAGGATCCGATCAATTTCTAGATGAACTTCTCTTTACAGGAGCAATAAATGACCAAGTGCTCATAAAAACAATATGGTATAATGGCATCCTCACCTATCTTCTCACTTAGGAGATGTCATAAGATCTTGACTTCAGAAAGAAGCAAAAATTTCTTCATCAAGCCAAATACTTCATGGAAACCAATGGACATATTTACAAAGTGTGCACCAATGGCTTAATTTGTTGGTATGTCGCTGATGAAGATCAACTATGCATTCTCAAGGATGCTCATGAAGGGCCTTGCAAAGGCTACTTTGAAGGGAGATGCATGACTAATGAAAATCCTAATGGTAGGATACTATTAGCCTATAATCTTCAGAAATTCCCACTAGTTTGTCCAATCTTATGAATGTTATCAACAAGATGGTGGGATAACTGCTTGAATGGAAGGTCCTCAATAGTGGATTCAACCACTAGAACCTTTTGACATATGGGACATTGACCTCATGGGTTCCATCACACCCATGTTCAATGGAAAGGTGTATATCATTGTATAGTTGACTACTACATACATAGAAACAATAGCTGTTACTAATTGTACATCATCCACTATTACTAGATTTATACAAAAAAAATGTTGTAAATAGGTTTAGGGTGCCACGTACACTAATTTCTGACAATGGAACTCATTTCACAGGTCTCACTTTTAGAAAGTTGATGCAACGCTTGGGGGTTGAACATAAATTAACAACACCCTACCACCCCTAAGCCAATGGTCAAGCAGAGGTAACTAACTAGGAGATCATAAAGATCTTAACAACAACCATAAGCAAATATAGGAGAGATTGGAGCACCAAACTCAACAATGACCTCTGGGCATATCGCTCAATATGGAAAATCCCTATTGGCTACTCTCCCTATGAGTTAGTGTATGGAAAGCTTCCAATGCTCCTAATTTAACAGCCTATGATCTAGATCTTGACTTAAGTCTAGCACAAAAAGAAAGATTGATCAACCTCAATGTGCTAGATGAGAACCAATTGGTGGCCCTATCTTTAAATAATGTGCACAAGGCATTCAACAAGCAACATCATGACCTTAAAATATGAAAAGTAACATTTCAAGTAGGAGATAAGCTTCCCTATTAGAACCCCACACACGTATCCTAAAAGACAAAATTCCAAACATTGTGGGAGGGACCTTAATTGATCAAACCTTTCCCTCTAGTACCATGTTAATCTACAAATCTAGAAGCCCAAATAAAAAGCAACTGGTCAACATCTAGCAAGTAAAACCTTTCTTAAAGCTAAGACAAGCCAATGCAACTACCACCTCGATGGATGGATAACCACGTTCCATTTTTTCAATCTCCTTCTTTCAACTTAGTCATGGGGGAGATGGTCATCCATGCTAATTATCTATATGGCTTCTCAATTTTTTCTATTTTTTTCCATGTTTTTGATTTTACAAGTTATTTATTTTACAAATTTTTCCCAATTTTGCACCAACATTAGTACCTTTAAACCTTTCTTGATTATTTTACACTTTCTCATATATTTTACTTTGTTTTGTATCATTTAAGTATTTTTTTTTCATTATTTCTACTCATAAAATTACTTTATTGTCATAGGACATAGTGGCATTGTTGTTGTTTACTAATAATGATTTGTTCTTAATGTTGTGATTGTTGATGTTTGGTTTCTAGTTTTGAATTTTGATGTCTGATGCCTATGACATGGTTTATTTTTCATGCAATAGGCAATGAGTCCATGTCATCCACCTATCCAATAAACTCTATGCTTTTCCTTGCTTTGGGAGTTTCATGTCCCTTCCATTAAAGAAACTTTTAATCAATTGGTGACCTTGGTAGTTTCAAAATTGGGAAAGATTCAAAGGTTTGTAGAGGGTTTAACTTCAAGGGGACTCAATACTCCTTGTACTCTTCTGCTTACTTGAGTTCTTGGATGTTTTCTCATGAACTTCTTATTGTTCTATTCTAACCACTACTAGGAAGTCAAATAAAGTCTTTGCATGGTGTGGTTCCCATCCAAAAATTCAAAAAATAAAAACAAAACAAAACAAAATAAAAAAACAAAGGAAAAAAAACATGATGGGAATTCAAAGCACATCCCATAGACAAATAAACGAGCTACAAGCACTAATTATGGGACTAGAAAGAAATGCACCCATGCCTAGAGGTCCCCTCTAACCTCACTTCCTACTTATCTTTTCTTCTCTTTTTGGAATGGTGGTTGTTCTATGGGAGCACTCTCATGTCTTGGGTGAGTAGATTGGTCTTGGAGTGGTGATGTGAAGTCACTAAAAGAGGCTAGTTTTTATTCAGACCAAGGATGGATCTTCTAAGGTCATTTCAAATACATATTCCACAAGGGACTTCTTACAACCTCAATTTAGGATTCCATCCCACCTTCTCAGTCATCCATTTATGCTACCAAATCTCACCTCACTATCAGTTTCTATGTTATGTTTGATGTCTTAGTTTGATGTGTTGGAATTCTTGGATAGATTCTTTTTGGTTGGTCCTTAACTTTTCATGATCATTAATCAACTATGGGGCCCACAGTCTCCTTAGTTGGGGTTATGCAAGGGCAACAATGACAGCTACTTGCTATGGGGACGACCCATTTGCATATCTCTTGGTTTGGTCAATTAAGCCCCTTACCTGTGACATTGTTACAATCCTATCTTTCACATATTCCATTGTGCAACCCACTCTACACTCCTTGAACTCTCTTTTTCCATCCCATTTTACCATTTTTCCTAATTTTTTTAATTTTTGGGACTTTAACACCCTCTTCTAACATTTTATCATATTCATGGCTATTTGGGCTTCCATTTGATCCTAATTCATTCAAAATCTCTTTGTAATTTTCAAGTTTTGACCAAATCAAAAAAAGTCAACGATGGACAACAACTGCATCAACAAGGCCCCATTGACATTGTAGATACTGCTAAACACTTTGGATTTTTCACATTTCGTCCATAATTCCCAAGGATTTTTTGCAATTTTTAGAGCCCAAAACCTTCCTGAGCTTATAACTCTAATACCGTTTATCCAACTCATCCCTTTTTTCAACCCTACAATTACTGGAGGCAAGCTCTTAGTCATTGGGGTAGAAAACTATAAGGTTTTGATGAAACTTTTTTTAAGTTTTTCCTAACTCCTCCAAAGGGTTAAGATGTAAAATGCTATTAAATAATCAATTTTTTGAGAATTTAAACCTTCCAACAACTTTAGTAAATCAATGATTAAATTAATAATTAAATATTAAATCCATCTAGCCATAATCACACCCTAGCCAAATGTAACCTTCCTCTGAGACAAGGCACTCCAATCATTCTGAGTTACATAATAATTACTAATCCATTGTTATGTGTGATCATAGATGGTACCAAGGTCAAAAAGATCGTAGGAGGAAGAACCATCACAACCACAAGAGAAACAACCTAGAGGAGGAAGGGGCCAACAAGAACATGGCCAATAACAAGCTAAGGCAACGCATGCAATAGGACCCCTCAAAGACAAGGCTGAGTTGGAATCTATCTAAAAGATTCTTAAAGAAGAAGCTACATTAGAACACTCACAGCGAGGCAAGGCACCAGGCAATACAACCAAACTTGAAATCACACTCACATAGCCCTGCCTCGACATAATTAGAAACCATGAAATTCAATACTCGATTCTTCAAGAATTAAACTTTAGGTTGTTCCTTGAACAAGCTCTAGAAGATGTCAGAGCTCAACTAAAATCCTCTCTCATGTGGCCAATCATCACTTTCAATGGGGAGTGGTATATAGGAGAAACATATCTCTTATGGAATAATAAGAGATCAGGAGCTACTATCAAAATCAAGGATATTCAAGTATCCTACTCAATAGAAGTCATTTCTTGGGTTGTCTAACACAAGGACCCAATTGCCAAAGCTATCAACACAATTTAACCCCAGAGCAAAGAAGGAATGGACTTAGCGGTGTTATGGGGTTGACCAGAAGGACTTTGGCATGCTCACACTAGCAGAGTGAGACTATTTTAAAATAGTAGCCTACAACCTCAATCCAATGGTGAGGCCCAATAAGGTGATAGACTTCTCCACCTGAGCATATGCTACTCTAAGAAAAAAATTTCTAGCAACTCTTTCATAACTAATCTTTCTAAAAATAGAAAAGCTCTTCAAGGAGAATGAACATGGAAGAAAGACCCTACCTTTTTTCTACCTAATCAAAAAATTATGTAAAATGGCAAGAATAGTCTGCTATGCAAATAATATACTCAGGAATTCTCCTAATGCTTCGTGAGTCGAGATGATGAAGGATAAGATGCCTACCATGATAAAAAAAGAGGAGTAGCAATAACCACCTCCACCACCTACTCATGAGCAAACACCAAAGGCCCACAGTGCAATTGAGCACATATAAAAAATCTAAGAGCAGCTTTTGCAACAATGAGAGTAGTAGGCAAGAACTAGTGGTGAAGACCCATCTGTGCATAGACCAACCATGAGTCACCTTAGAGAAGTGGCTTGTACAATCAACCAAATGGAGAGAGGTGGATCAATGTTATCTGCCCAACAAATGCAATTTCCTGTGAGGTCAAATCCAAGTGCCCAAGAGGTAATAATGTCTCTCTCTCAACATCATCTATTCCTAGAAATCTCTAGGAATATTGTTCCTTTTCGATGCACTTGTAGGAGGGTGAAGAGGTAACCGTATTGGTGATGCAGCACCAAGGGTAAGAGATAGCTATAGAGATCATTACTAATTAAGTCACTGAAGTGTTAAATGTACTTTCACCACCTAAATTAGATGTTTTTGCACTAAGATATGTGCAAGCATCTGCAAGGACAATTAACAAGTGATTTAGTGTAGCCCAGCATGAAGAACTGTTGGACCAACTAGTGGGAACTAGGCAATTGATTTTGAATATCTTTGATTTTTTGGATACCATCATTGCAACCTAGTCAGAGCTGCTAGGGGCAAGGGGTAGGTGGCTCATCTTAGAAAGGCAACTTGAGATGGCTCAAGCACATAATCAAAGCTTGGCTGTAGAAGTTGCCGAGTTGCATGCCCAAATTGTTGATCCTTCTTTTATCAACCTTACATTGACACGAGATGAAGCTTTTCAGTAGCTTCAAGAATAGCTAAAGAGAGTTAAGAGAGAAATGATAATAGAGGTCTTCAATCAATTAGTAGCCAAAGTTGAAACTCACATAGTAAAAAAGGCCTTGATGCAGACGTGCCAAGAAAATGAATCCTTGACCATAGAAAATCATCACTTGTGGTACGTTAATGTGCAAAAAAAATAGCTACAAGAATTTATCCATTAATAATAATTGTATCTTGCTAGGGAAAATATTGAATTGACGAGATTAATAGTGGAGAATTGTAATCTCTCCATGGAGGAGGTTTGCATCTTATGCTAGAAATCAACTATCAAGGTTACCACCTAGAAAAATGAGGCTCTGAAATTTGAAAAAATTAAAAATCATTACAAAGACTAGGTTGGCCTACAAAAGGAGGTAAATGAAAAGCATATCCAACTAGTGAAGGTAAAGGTTAATGAGGCCCTCTAACAACTGCAACAAGGCTGAGAAATATGACAACCCATCATCAATGAGATTGATGCATAAAACAAGGCAAAAATCTACATGAAGGAGTTGCAAATTGAAGAGATGATGGAATACATGGAGCTATCCAACCTTTGTTATGCAAACCTAATAATGCTGACTACCAAACGACCATGGTCTGAGCTTGAGAAGAAAGTGGCCAGCTCATACTTTTTGTACAAGGCTAAGTTCAAGACTCATAAAGATACCAAGAAAAAGCTTGCAGTGGCAAATGCTAAACTCGATATTCTTAAGGTGAAATTCACCAACCAAAGATTAGTCACAGAGAACCTGGCCAAATGAATAAATGACTACCAGGCACTATAAGACACACTCTAAGCATTCAACATCAAGCACAAGTAATTTAAGGACTGGTTTGTCAATATTAAGGAGCTATTTCCTATTTTGCCTTGTCCTTGGGATGTTCAGACCCAAGCCCATATTGACGAAGCTATGTGGATTGTGAACGATCCCAAAAGTAAAGAAGAAAAAATGAAGGCATTACTAGATGCTTTTTTTCTTCCACTTAAAGTTATAACAGTAGCAAGATAGTCACAACCACCACATGTGCCTGAAGCCAGTCAAGGTTCTTCAAAGCCTCAGGAGCTACCACCACGTAGGACTATCTGACGTTCTCCACCAACTCCATGCCATGAAAGAACGTGCTATCATATTTTGAAGAATCATGTCATGCTGTTTAGTTTTGTGTCGTGAACACTGTAATTTTTGTAATGTGTTGATCCATACATTGGGCACTCAGTTTTTTTATGCCTATGTTCTTTTATTTTGTTATGTTGGAAGCCAGTCAATAATCTCATACCTTCCCAATTTTGTAAAGAACTCAAGGATGAGTTTTCATTCAATCATGGGGGTATGATGAGTTTCGGTCTATGGCATCAACTAGGCCCCATCAACATAGTTTGTTGTGTCAACTAGGCCCCATTGACTAGGTCCCATCAATGCAGTCTATTGCATCAACGCAGCCCCATCGATGTAGGGGTCTATCCTAGTCTATAAATATGTGATTATCAATCACATTTATGGCATCAATTATCAAAGTAGTAGTAGAGCACTTGCAATTTGTCTATTTAAAAATTAGAATATTTTCCCGAGTGCCCGCAACGGGAGTCATTGAGTGTACAAATCTTTATTGGAGCATTGTTGTACTTGAGCACAACAATGTGTATGGTAATAAAGACAAACTTCTTGATAGACCTTATAGCATTTTGAATAGCTTAAATGTTTTATTTATGCATTTAATGTTTCAATTATTTATTCAATGTTTTCTTGTAATTAAGCAAGATAAGCTAGATAGATTAAACACATTACTATGATCGCTTCGAGTGCAACATGTATTCACTTGGTAATCTCAACAACATTATTGCTTCATATGCATAGTAGCATAACGCTTAGTAACCCAACAGTGGATATGTGGGTTTAGGACATGTGCAGAAAGTGGGATTGAATACTTATGTTAGGACTTCTTAGATACTAGCTAATTAGTTAAATTAAATTAGTTAATCCAATTACTTTATCTCTCTTTAAATACCAAAATCATAAAATACAAAATGATAAAAATCATATGCCTCAATTACACTTAGCCATACTAGTATACATCACAAGTATAATTTGGAAGACAATGAAGAACCTTAAGGTAAGGTTCACTTCCTAGAAGACTAGTGCACTAGAAACTATAAAGTCCATGAAATTTGACCAAATTGTGCGTGAACACTTTGTGATTTGTATGGCTAGATGTAGAGGTACCTTGCCTCTCATCCTTTTCCTTGAGTGAACAAAAGGAGGAACAAGATTTTTACAAAATTTTGGGAAGGTATGGGATTATTGACTAACTACTGACGTACACAAATACAACACACATGAATAAACACTAAGTGCTTAAGTGTACGGAATTACAATCATTACAAAATTTTGGTGTTCAAAACAACAAAATTAAACACCAAGAAAAAAATGAAAAACAAAATTCCTTTAATGGCATGAAGACAAGGAAGAAGTTCAAATGGTCCTAGGTGGTGGAGGCTCCTAAGGCTCTAAAGGACCTTCTCCTACTTCAAGCACACATGGTGGTTGAAATAGTTGTGGTTGTCCTACAGCAGCTATAACTTCTGACAGAAGATGGAAGCCATCCAATAGTACCTTCATCTCATTATCCTTACTCTTAGGATCATTCATGGTGCACACCACATTGTGAATGTGGACTAGTGTGGGAACATGCCAAGGACAAGACATTGCTAGGAATAGCTCCTTCATGTTGATGAATCAGGTAGCAAAACATTTGTGTTCAACATCGAACACCTTTACTACATTCTGTAGCTCCTAGTAGTCACTCAGTCTCCTAGCTAGGCTCTCAGTTGTAGACTATTGATTGGTGAAGCACTACCTGAGAACATCGAGTTCTGCATTTTCTACCTCAAGCTTTTGCTTAGTTGCTTTGTGATGCTTGAACTCGTCTTCGTAAAACAAGTATGAACTAACCACCTATTTATCCAATTCATATCGTAGTTGGCTAACAATCAACATCCCCAAATTTGCATAATAGAGATTAGCAAGCTTCATGTACTCCATCATCTCCTCGATCTACAACTCCTTCATGTGGATCTCCACCTTGTTGTAGTCATTGAGCCCATCAAAGTTAGGCTGCCAAACATCTCCTTCTTTCTTGAGCTATTGAAGGGCCTCATTAACTTTCACCTTCACCATCTGAATATGTTTTTCATTGATTTTTTTCTATAGATCAACTTTATCTCTATAATGATTATTAACTCTCTCAAATTTGAGAGCCTCATTTTTCCAATTAGCTACCTCTATTGTAGATTTTCAATGAAGGACTCAAACTTCTTCCATGGAGAAATTTATGTTTTTGGTTACTAATCTCCTTAGTTTAGTATTTACTCTAGCTAGCTACTCCTGCTGTACATAAATGAAATCTTGCATTTTCTACTTTTCTACATCAACATTCCATAGGCAATGATTCTCTACCATCAAAGTGACATTCTCCTGGCAAGTCTAATCCAAGAAATTTGGATATTGTACATGCTGACATCAGCCAAGGACTAATCAAAAATCATCATCTCCTTTAGATCCTCAGCCTTCTTGAGCTTTTCTTGAAGTTGTTAAAAAGCTTCATCACAGGTTGACGTAGGGATAAGAAGGGCAACATTAGTAAGGTAAGCTCTTAATTCAACAACCTTTGTAGCTAGGCATTAGTTTTGAGCCCAAGTTATTTTGAGTTTCCCCTCCATGATAATGCATTTTCCCTTCGCTTTCAGTAGCTTTAACTAGTTGCAATGATTGTATCCAAAAGTTCAAAGACATCTGGAATCAATTACCTAGTTCCTACTAGTTGGTCCAACAACTCTTCATGCTAGGTTGCACTTACTTTATTGCTAACTATTCCTATGGACATCTACACATCTTTGAGTGCGAAAATGTCTAGTAGAGACACTACAACTATGTTTAATGCCTCAACAATTCTATCAGCAATGACCTCTGCTACTGTCTCCTATCCATGGTGCTGCATCACCAAGATAATTACCCCCTTTCCCTCCTCTAGACTTATCAAGAAAGTAGTGGTATTCCAAAGATGTTTGGGAAGTGTTGCTATTGTGAGAGAGAGACTATTACCTCTCAAGTGCTAGGATTCAATCTCACAAGCATATGTGTTCTTTGGAATGAAAAGATTGGTCCACCTCCCTCATTTTGGCTGATGGTTTAAGCCACTTCATTGAGTTGACTCATCAGTAGGTGATACATAGATGGATCACTACCACTAGTTCCTGCTTACTACTCTTGCTCATGCAAGAGTTGCTCTTGGATCTCACACATTTGTTCAAGGTAGCATGAGACTCCAACATTATTTTGTGAGTAGACAATGGAGGTGGTAGTTGCTGCTCCTCTTCCTTAGTTGTGGTAGGGGTATTTTCTTTTATCATTTCTACCCAAGAGACAAAAGGAGTATGCCAGAGTGTATCATTGGCATAGTGAACTATTCCTACTTCTTTGCATAATTTTTTGATGAGACAGGGAAAGGATAGGACCTTTCTTCCACATTCATTTTCCTTAAATTTCTTCTCCATCTTTAGATAGATCAGGTGTGGAAGGTTCACAGGGAATTTTCCACTTAAATCAATACATGCATGGGTATAGAAGGTAGTCACCTTACTAGGCCTTATCATCAAATTGAGGTGATAGGTCATTATCTTGAAATATACATGCTCCACTGAGGAGAGTATGCCATACTTCTTAGAGTCTAATCCATAGCATCGCTAGGTTCACTCCTTCTTTGCCTTTGGGTATTCTTATCTAGAGATCTCTGATAGATTTGTTCCAATATCATGCAACCCTAGGGCCTGAGCAATAGCTTCCATCGAGTAGGACACCTAAATGTCCTTCATCTTCATAGTAGCTCCTACCCACCTACCATTCCAAAAGAGATATGTCTCTCCCATGTACCAAATGGGAGAGTTTTACAGCTGAGTCTTAACTTTTGGTGTAGCATATTCTAAGAATAGTCTAAAGTTCAATTCTTAGAGAACTTAATGTTGGTTGTTATGAGGCTTGATTTCATCAAGGTAGGCTTGAGTTAATGTGACCTCAAGTCTTCGCACTAGTCCTAGTGCCTCATCTTGGTGGGATTTTTCCATTATGGTTGCTTCCTTGGTAATTTGTCAAATAGATTCTACTTTAGGCTCCTCCCTAAGAGCTCTTATTACATGAGTTTTTGCTACCTACTCTTAGGCTTGCTCTTGCTGCTCACTTCTAGCTCTTTTTCATTTGTTTCTTCATTGAGATGGTCCTCCTTTTTGCAAACGGTTTAGTCTAGGTGCCATCTATAATCACAACATGACCAAGGATTAGCACTTAATGTGTAACTTTGAAACATTTGGAATACCTTATCCCTTAGGGTAGTTTCACCTAGCTAAGTTGTGATCATCGTCAGTTTGATTTTTTTTAATATTATTTTTTTATTATTTGGTTAAATAGGTTACTCGAGTCTGTTAGAAGGGTTTAACACTCATAGGTTGATGATTTAATAGTATTCTATTCATTAAACCCATGGGGAAGTTAGAAAAATTCTCAATAACATTTTGTCAAAAACCTAAGGTTTGTGACCCCCATGACATAAAGCGTACCTCCAAAAGCTGAAGGGTTAAAGAATGGAGTGAATCTAACAAACAGCTTGAGAGTTACATGCTCTAGAAGGTTTTGGGCTCTAAAAATTTGCAAAAACTCCCCTTACATTTGAAGAAAATGGAAAAAATTCCTAAGTGGTAAGCATTATTTATAGAACTTTTTCCATGCTTCAATTAGACTTCGTCAATGGGGCCTAGTTAACATAGTCAACTACTTCAACTTAGCCTAGTCAACGTGACTGTTGACCATCATTGACCAAGTAAAATTTTGAAAAATATGAGTTTTTGAACAAAATTGAAGTCAAATGAAAGCCAAAAAAGCTAAGAATACAATGAAATACACAAAGAGGATTTAAGAGTTCACAAAAGATTAAGAATGATTGGAGAAATACCTTAAGGATCACATAGTGGATGCAATCAATGGGGAATGCAAAATATTTGATTACCAAAATGTCTAAGGATAAGGGACTTAACTAGCCCAACTAGGAGCCATGCAAGTAAGTCCTCCCCATAGTAGGTGTATGCTCTTTTTAACCTTTCATAAGCTCAACTAAGGAATCTATGGGTTCCACAGTTGATTATTGATAAAGCTAAGGACCAAAACCCAAAGAATCTACCTGAGAATTTCAACACATTAAACTAAGACATTAAATAAAAATATGAAAATTGCCAATAAGTGAGTTATGGAGAGCATTGATGGATTATATAGAAAATGGGATGGATGTCCCAATCATGGTCACATGAAGTCCCCTATGAATTTCATGGTTAAATGACTTGATAAAGTCCAACCTTAGTCCAAACCAAAATCAAACACTTTCAGTGACTTCGCATCACCACTCTAAGACTACTCCATCCATTTGAAAAACAAGAATTCTCCCAAAAACAACCACCATACCTTATTTGATAAGAAAAGAGAAGTAGTAAGTGAGAAAAGGCCTTAGTTACAGGGGACCTTCAAGCATGGGTAACATGTCTTTCTAGTTTCATAACCAATGCTTGTAGCATGTTTATTTTGTCTAAGAGGTGTGCTTTGAATTCCCATCATGTTTTATTTTTTTGTATTTTTTATGAAATTTTTAGATGGGAACCACACCATGCAAATACTTATTTAATTTCCTGTTATTGGTCAACATGAAATGGTAAGAAATCCATGAAAACACACATGCACTCAGGCAAGTAGAGAGGCACAAAGAAAATTGAATTTCCTTAAAGTCACACCTTTTTCAAACCTTTGAATCTTTTCCAAGTTTGGAAACTACCAAGGTCAAAGGTTTGTTAAAGTTTTATTAATGAAAAAGGAACCGCATACTTCCAAAACCAGGAAAATAATAGAGTTGGTGGATGGGTGGATGACATGGACTCACTACCTATTCCATGAAAAAGAAATCTGTCTTAGTCATCAATCATCAAAATTCAAAAATAGAAGCCAAACATTAGCAATCAAAAAACATTAGGTACAAATCACCATTAGTAACCAACTACATCATCATTGAGCCCTATTGGCAATAAAGCATCTTTTTATTAGAAGGTAAGAAAAATTCACACCAAAATAAACTAAAGTATATAAGAAATTGTAAAAATATTTTTAAAAAATAAAACATACAAACAATGTTGTAAAATAAAAACTTTGAAGAATATCAAAGTGTAATACAAAAAATGGTATAAAAATAAAGTGTGATATAAAAAGATGTAAAAATAGAAAAAAGAGCAAAAAAATGAAGAGACATTTATATAGTTAGCATGGATGGTCATCTCCCCCATGACTAAGTTGAAATGATGAGATTTGAAAGATTGAGCATGGTTGTCTCTCTGATGAGGTGTTGATTACATTGACTTGTGTGGGCTCATGGAAAGGTTTGACTTATTTTGTATTGACCAGTTACTTTTTGTTTGGGCTCTTAGGTTTGTAAATTAACATGGCCCCAAAAGTAAAAGTTTTATAAATGATGTGAGGCCCTTTCCACAATAGCTAAAACTTAGTTTGTTGAGATACATGTATGGGGTTCCACTAGAGAATCTTATCTCCAAGTTGAAATTTTACTTTCCTTATCCTAAGGTCATGGCATTGTTTACTAAATGCTTTGTGCACTTCATTCAAGAATAAGACCACTAATCGATTCTCAGCTAGTACGTTAAGGTTGATCAATCTCTCTTTTTATGCTAGGATCAGGTCAAGTTCAAGGTCATAAGCTGTTAAAAGTGTACAAAGCTTGGATTGCATTGGTAGAGCTGGCAATTTTTCGTACACCAGCTTATAGGGAGAGTAGCCTATAGGGAGTTTCCATGTTCAGTGGTATGCCTAGAGGGCATCATTAGGTTTTGTGCTTCAATCTCTCTTATATTTGCTAATTGTTCTCATTAAGATTTTTGTGATCTCCCTATTGGTAACCTTTGCTTGATCATTGGCTTGGGGGTTTTAGAATGTCGTTAATTTATACTCAATTGGCAAGCGTTGCATGAGCTTGCAAAAGGTAGCACCTATAAAATGAGTACCATTATCAAAAATCAATGCATGTGGCACTCTAAACCTATTTACAACATTTTTTTATACAAACCATATAGTAGTGGATGATCTAATGTTGGTGATGATTGCTGCTTTTATCCATTTTGTATAATAGTCAACAACAACTATTATGTATGCCTTTCCATTTGACATGGGTCTGATGGGACCCATGAAGTCTATGCCCTAAATGTTAAAGGGTTACAATGGTTGGATCCACTGTTGAGGTTCCTCTATTCTAACGATCATCCCACCATCTCATTTACAGTGTTCACAAGAGTGGATGAATTGGTAGGCATCCCTAAAGATTGTTGGCCAATAGTACCCTACCATCAGTATTTTAATGGCCATGAATATCCCTACATAGTGGCCCCCACAAGGACCCTTGTGAGTGTCTTGGAAAAAGTGCACTTGATCAACATTAGGGACACATAAATGAGCCAAACCATCGATGCACACCTTATAAAGGTGTCCGTTAATCTCCATGAAGCATTTGGCTTGATAAAAAAACTAATTTTTCTTTCAGTGATCTAACTCTTATCACATCTCTTAAGTAAGAAGATAAGTGAGGGTGTCATCATACCATTTTGGTTTAGTGGACACTTGTTCATTTATCACACCAACAAAGAGAAATTCATCAGAAAATTAATCAAAGAGTGGACTCTTATCCTCTTTGTTATCCGATCGTAACTAAGACAAGTGATCAATGACCACATTCTTAGTCCCCTTTTGATCAACCATTGTGAGATCAAACTCTTACAAGATCAACCACCATATGACATAAGGATCACTCTTGATTTATTCATTAGAAAGTGAATGACACTATTTTCAATGTGCACAAACACCTTATATCCAAGCACATGGCGTCTAAACTTCTCCAAACCATACACCACTACCATCAACTCTTTATTCATTATGTTGTAATGAAGTTGTTCACCCATAATGCTTTGGCTCGCACAATGGATGTAATATGGACATTTTTTATCATCCAACTATGTAATCATAGCTCCTAGGGCATAGTTTGATGCATCCATCATGATTTGAAATGGATGGGATCAATCAAGTGCTCATAGAATTGGAGTCTCTACAAGCTTCTTCCTAAGCTACTAGAATGCCTTTTCACATTCATTGGTCCAAATGAATAGACCACCTTTCTTTATTAGCTTGACCAATAGTTTTGCAATCTTAGAGAAATTTTCTATGAATCATCGATAGAAGCTAGTGTGTCCAAGGAATGACTAAACATCTTTATTGAAAAATTCCATGCCCCAATATAATGTCCTCCTAAACCATGAGATGGATCATTTTCTAATTGAGCTAAAAATTAGTCTCCACACACACCTTTTAAGCACTTTCTCAAGGTAGTCCATGGCTTGCTCAAATGTAGCACCATAGTGGAGAAGTCATCCATGAAGACTTCCACCCCACTACCAATTTGCTCGTGAAAAATACTCATGACAAGGCATTGGAAAGTTGTAGGGGCATTGCACAAACCAAAGGGCATCTTCCGATATGCAAAAGTCCCCTAGGAACTTATGCATGTTGTTTTAGCCTAATCCTTAGACACAATCTGAATTTGGTTATAGCCACTATAACCATCTAGGAAGCTATAATAGCAATGCCTAGAAATAGTGTCCAATACTTGATCTGCAATTGATAATGGAAAATGAAATTTGAATGTTGTCATGTTGAATATCTTGAAATCAATACAAACCCACCATTTTCCACCTTTCTTTGGCATAATTACAAGTGGGCTAAGCCACTTGCTATCTATAATTGAATATATGAACCCTGCCTTAAGGAGTTGTTCAATTTCCTCTTTGACAATTTGTTTCAATTTGGGGTTTAGCCACCATGGTGGTTGCCTCTTTGGCTTCATGGCTAGATAGATATGCCAACATATGCCAAAATCCTTATGAGTTTAGGATATGACCAAGTAAAGGTTGTTGGCCATTTGTTGACCACCTTCAATAGCATCCTTTTCTGCTTAGGAGTAAGGTTAGCATTGACTATCACCAACTTGTCATTTTTTAGAAATGCATATTCCATGCCAGTAGGTAGAGTTTTCAACTCTAATGGCTCTAAACCACTTGGCTTAGGAACTGACTATAAGTTAACAACCTTGGTAGCATTACGCTACTACGAATGTGCAAGAATTTAATCCTGCATGAATGAAGCAAGTTGTAATTGGGTTCAGCATGGAGGAGCATGTGCTGAAGGATGAGGACAATGATAGGAATATGGGGTTTCCCCTATAATAGATGGAGAATGAATTTTGTAATACTTTTAAGGGTAGTAGTAATGCTAAAAAGAAGCATCACTAGAAGAGTCATGCAGAAACATTGATTGCTGAACATAGTATCCATACGAATCTAGCTACCTATAATAGTACTATTGCCTTGGTGGTGGCATCCCCCACAATTGTGGGTGTTGCCACTACTCATATTACTCATACGATTGTGATGGAGCTCCAGTTGGATAATAAGCCTATTGTTGTTGGTAGAACTACCTTAGGTTGCCTTGAAAATAAGGTAACCTTCTAGGTGCTTACCTTCATGTTAGTCTAAAATTTATAGCATACACCCTAGATTTCTGTAGTGTGACACAATAGGGCAACATCTTTTGGAATGTTCATATTGGCAAATGTTACACCCACCATCATCATCTAATTTTGACTCCACAACCTCTTCTACTGTCATAGCCTTGCCTTTACCTCTTTGGTAGGCACGTTCAGCTTTTCTCCTTCTCATGTGATCATGATCACTACCTTGTTCTTTAAATTCTTTCATAACTTTCAAAGAAATTTAAAATTTTTTATCCAAAGATTCCTACATTTTGTCAACCTTAGCTAAAATTTTAGACATAGATTTTTAAATTGGCAAGGTTTTTCGCTACACTACCTCATTAAGTGATATTTCCCCCTCACTGTCACAAAATTAAGCCTTCCTTTTTCTAATGGAAGGATCCTGGTTATACTCCTCAGCACTTTTCCATTTTCTCAATTCACCTTCTTCTTTTGCAACCTGCTCAATCAGCCTTTTAATTTAATGGGCTCTTAGTTCTGAAAGCCTTCCTTTAGCGTAGATCCTAAACGTTCTCTTATTTTAGATTGGAGGCCATCTATGATATGTTGGCCAAGACATCTATGCAAAAGGGAATAATGCCTACCCATGGTTGCATCCAAGGGTTCATTTGTTCATTGTCACCAACTTTGGATTTGCTTTCTCAAACTAGACACTCTAGACTACGTCTAATATTTATCATTAAACAACTCAACCATCGTACTCCATCTACAAATTGATTTTTTGGCTCTAAGGATCAATACCAACTTTTTGCTTCTTTTATGATTATCCTAGGGAATAGCTTATGTTTTTGCCAATCGTTTTCTATGTTCTACAAGGCACAAGAATCGTGAAAGACTTGAAGATGGCTTTGTAGATTTGAGTTATAATCCCCCTCAATTATGGGAATATTTTTCATATCCAACCACTTAATTTTGGTATCTTGTACATACCTAGTTGGGTTCTTGATTGCCTCTACAATGTTCAGCATGCTTTGAGTTACCAGCAAGAGCTCATCATCATCATGATTTCGATGATGTCTATGATATTCCCTATTACCCTTTGATCATGGTCAGGCCTACAATCATTGTTCCTCCATTCACCTCCATCATGGTTTCATCCCCTGTAGTTTCAATCAGATTTAGAGGAGGAAGAAGAAGATGCAAATGAAGAGGATGAAGAGGAAGGAGGATTACCACCATCACAATGTTTGCCACCTCCTCTCCACTTGTCACAATCATGATCATTAGGTTTCTTTTCATCATGATGCTTGCTTGAGCCCCTACCTTGACTCCCACTTTTTCTTGAATCCAAATTATTGATAGTGGAATGCAAATTCAGGTTCAAGCCCCCATCACCACTGACAAGGGGTAGAGAATCTTCACATTAAGAACCCCTAGAGTAAGTATTTTCATTGTTATTTTGATTCAGCAGGAACAAGGGGTTTGTAAAATGTTCCCCCTTCATAGCTTCATGGCAATTCTCCTAATGTTGATCTCATTTTCGTTGTGTTTCTATTGGAGGACAGTCCCAATAATCATGGTCCTGTACAACATATTCAACATGGAGGTTTTAGATGCCCAACCTCTTAAGAGTTTGAAGCAACATCCCAAGAACATATTGATTAGGATGCAACACAATGTTTCCCTACATATCTCTTCATCATAGCTTCTCATCCTAATGTAGGATAAAGTTGAAATCAAGTACAAACTCATTTGGATGAGTGTACACCACCTTGAATTCTTAGGGCATTGGTAGTTTTGAATCATCATACCTATGAGAAGAAGAAATTTTGGATTACAAAAAAAAATTAGTGTGCTTAAATTATAATTGTAATTATTAATTTCTTAAATGATTATGAACTTAAGGTTCGTTCCAATGATCTTAAATAATATTCACTAAGTCCTAAATAGTGCATGTATCACACTACAAGTCCCTGACAATGGCACCAATCATGAGCAATGAGTAGACCCTACATCCAATCATATGAATTACTAAGCGTTCACGCACAATCCAGTCGAATTCCATGGACTTATAGCCTTCTAAGTGCACTGGTCTCTAGGAAGTGAAACTAACCATTGCAATCATTATCTTTCCAATTACACTTGTGAAATGCAAAGGTATGGCTAAGTGCAACTAAGACATGATTTTTATCATTTTTTATGTTTTGTATTTTAAGTCACCTAAGGATAAAGAATAATGAATAAAATAAAATAATTAAATTGCTAATTTAATCTAACTAGCTACACCTAACTAATCCTAACATAAGAATTTGTTCCCACTTGTCGTACACATCCTAAACACGTTTAAGGCTACTGGGTTACCAAATGTTAAGTATTCTTGGGATTACCAAGTGCCAAACATATGCTTGAAGTGGTCATACTTATGTGCTTAATTAATTGCTATCTAGCTTAATTTAACTTAATTAAGCTCAATTACTTAAAGCATTAACAAAAATTGCATAAAACATTAAATGCATAAATAAACAATTAATATATTTCAAACTGCTACAAGGTTTATCAAAAAGCTCATCTTTATTACCACACACACTACTGTGCTTAGGTACAAAAATGCTCAAATAAAGATCTGTACACTCTTTGACTTCTACTGCAGGCACTTAGAAAAATATTCTAACTTTAAAATGACAAAACTACAAGAGCTTTGCTAACCCTATGACACAGGATGCCATAAACACAAGTGAGTGCATATTTATAGGCAAAAAGAGACACTATGTTGATGAGGCCACGTCAACACATCAAATCCCATGTCGATGCGGCCTCATCGATGGATCCCAAAAAATCACCATTCATCATGCATGATAGTGATATTATAATGAACTATACATAATATTATTAGATCTTAGAAAATATATCATTAAAATAATGCATCTAACTAGGTGACCCCATAACCACCAACTAACTCAATGCACATCGAAAACATAACATATTACTGCAACGTCCTGTAGTGAAGGGTCATAGTCTAGAACATACACTTGATTCCTACATCATGATTGGCAACGTAATTATTAAAAAAGAAATAATTCTATGAGACCTTAGAATAAAAGACTTAAGATAAAATAGAAAATTTTAAAAAATAGAAAAATGATAAGAAATAGAAAATGTATGAAAAACTTGGGAAATTGAAAGAGATGGTCAAATAATAAAAATAGAAAATTAAGAAAAAATTGTAAGGCAAAAATTTCAAAATTTCACTTCTAGTTCCTACTCAAAATGAGTATCTCCCCCACTACTATGGTCTAAGGAAGAGATACAGAAAATAGAGGAGGTGATAGCAATTTTAGATAGTGATGAGGTGGACATAGCCTCTTAGGATTTCCTAGATGGTTTTATTTATTGAGTGTTGACTAAAATTAACTTATTTCAATTTTTTGTGTGGTAGATTTGCATGGCATCTAATCAATAAACAACATTGATAATGTATGATCACCACTAAAGAATTTGAAATGTAGTGTGTTAAGGCACATCATTGGGATTATAATATAAGACCTTATCCCCTAGTTGTAGTATCTAACTTTGGGATCATGCCTTTGCTTATGATAAACTTTGTGAATCTCATATGTATCAAGGTTATCATTCAATTTGCATCTAGCATAATTAAGTTCATTAATCTTTCTCATTAAACAAGAGTAAGATCCAAGTTAAGATTATAGGCAATGATTACTAGACAAAGTTCAACCTGGATTGGTACTTTGGAAAATTTTCTACATACCAACAAATAATGAGAGAAGAATATAGGAAGTTTCCATATTAAGTAGTATCCCCACAAAGCATTGTTCAATTTTGTGCTCTAATCCTTCATATACATACTAATTATACATGCTATGATGCTAATGATTTTTCTGTTTATGACCTAAACTTGTTTATTGTCTTAGGAATGATAATCTATGGTAAGTTTATGTTCTACCCCTAAGCATTGATGAAACCCCTAAAGATAATTCCTCACAAATCAAATACCTTAAATGGTTGCATCCACAACTGTTTTCTGTCAAAGCATGTTGTGACTTCATCATCCCATTGACAGCATTCACAGGACTTTGCAATATGATGTGCATCTCAAAAAAGTGTCAACTAGAAATATCTAGCCATAAGAATCATTATGATTATTCATCTTTCTATGTAGTGATTCACACAAGGTTCTTGATGTGTATCCTAGAGGACTATTAATTGGCTTTCCTCTAGTACACATCACTAACCCAAGCCATCAACATAAATTCTATAGAGCTTTCACTCTATCTCCATGTAGTGCTTAGTTTTGTGAAGAAATTGTTGTGTCTTATGTTTATCCCATTTAATAGTGATCTTTTATTCCTTCAAATAAATGAGCTAGTTAGAAAACCAAGGGTTGGATGCTTAAGAGAGGACTAAAATAGCCTTGGCAAATAGAGAAAACCTAGGAAATTATTTTGACATAGCATCTTTACTAACCTCATTATTCCATCTTAACTAAGATAAATGATATGCAACTATATTCTCGATCCCAATTTTTTTCAATCATGGTGATGTTAAACTCTTGTAAGATCACTAGTCATTAAATAATTTTGGGGTTCTAATATATGCACTTTTTTTATTCACTTCAATTTAAAATTACGTGTGGTTTCAACATCTTTCTATGAGAATTTGAGCTCTAAATCCATGAAATACATCATTACAAGACATGTTCTTAGTTCTTGGGGGCCATCAGAAGCCATCTAGATTCATAATTTAACTTATGGACTTAATTTTTCTAAGTATTAGAATCTAGAACTGTGATGTCAAAATTTTTCCAAGTATGATTGATGTGCCTCCAAAATTTTTTTAAGTGTGATTGACACAACATCAAAAAAAAAATTTTAAGTGTGATTAACACTGGATGTCAAAGAGCCAACTAACATTGAACATCAAAAATTAGAATCAACATCAAAAGTAAGATTAATGTTGGACTTCAAAATTGAAAAACTAGACTTACTATTTTTGAACTCAGTAACAGGTCACATGTGACTCTGAGTTAAGTTTTAACAGCCCTAAGTCAAATTTGGCAACTTCAAACCTATAAATACAAGCTCAAAATACAAGTTATAGGATCAAATCATTGGAAATTTGCTTAGATTTTTTGAGATTTTAGAGCACTGGTCCAAATACAAGTTTTAGGATCAAATCTTTGTAAAAATGTCAAGACTAGTCCAGTGCTAATAGGATTGAAATGTCTACAAGTCTTTGCTTTAACAATTTAAAAGCTTTCTTGCAGTCTTTTACCTAGATGAAGAGTGTACCTTTCTTTGTTAGCTTTACCAATGATATGACAATTTTGGAAAAATTTTCACAAAATCTATCTATAAAAACTTGTCTGTATAGGAAAGGACCTTACATCCTTCATTATTTTAGTTTTTTGTGTTATTCCCTAGATGAATTTAATCTTCTTTGAAATTTAGTTTATGACTACAATGCCCTCCTAGACCATCATCTAGCTCTTTTGCTAATTAAGATTTAGGTTCCTTTCAACACATCTTTTGAGTACCTACTCCAAGTAGTCTGAGGCTTGTTCAAAGTCTGTATCATAAGTGGAGAAGTCATCGATAAATATTTCAACAGCATTTTTAATCTACTTTTTAAAATGCTAAGAACCAAATGTTGAAATATTACAAGAGCATTTTCTAGGTCAAACAATAGCTTCTTATAGGCAACAATCCCTTAGGAACTCATGAATGTAGTCTTGTCTTAATATTCTAAAGAAATCTGAATTTGGTCATATCTACTATAGCCATCTAAAAGTTCTAGTAATTATAGCAAGCAATGGTGTCTAACACTTGATGAACAAATGAAATTTAGAAATGATCCTTAAATATTTTCATCTTCAATAATTAAAGTTACATGAAGATCTATCATTTCTCTTCTTTTTTGGGCATAATAACAAGTGGACTAACCTAATTGCTATCAACAACATGGCAGATGAATGCCACATTGAGTAGTTTTTCAATTTCTTGTTTAATAACCTCCTTTAATTTCAAATCCAACCTACATAATGGTTGGTCCCTTGGCTTCATTGTTGGATCCATGTATTAGCAATATTGGCATATATGATGATTGATGTCTATGATTTTATCATAAAACTGGGAGCCATTTGTTCACCACTTCCTATAGCCTATGCTTTTGTTCCTTTGTTAGTTAAGCATTCATATTACCAATTTTTCATTTTCTAGGAACTCGTACTCTAATGATTTAGTAATGTCTTTATTTAAGTTGGTTGTGTCATTACTTCTTCAGGAATTTCCAACCTTTCATAGTCAATCTCTTTCTCCTATATGAATCTTACTTGGGAAAGTTTTTGTCAAATTATCTTTGTAACATCCCACTAACCAAGCTTAGGCTAGAAAGGCATTACTTAAATAAAATATAAAATATGCTAAAAAGTACAACATTGTGTAATAAATCTATAAGTATACTAAAAGAAATAGACAAGCAAAGCATTAGGCATCCATGAAAATTACAAGTGCATAGGAACAAAAAAATGCAGAAAAATGTACAACATAGTTAAAAATAGTGACAATAGCCTCATGCATACCAAACCTAACATGTTCACTAATTAAAAGAAATTGCATAGTATTGTCCAAGCCAAAAATTAATAGAAATAGTTGTAAAAAATAATACTTGAATTGAGAAGATGAATGATTAATGGAAACATAAAACTAAACACATGATCTAGAAATTATATATAAAATATGAAAACTAAAATTAAACATAATTACTTATTCAAAAGACATTAGGCTTTAATGTTACATAACTAAGAAATTTGAATAAAAGCCATTAAACTTGCAATATAATGGATTCCAAATTGAAATGGCATAGAACAAAGATAGGCAAAAAATAGTACAAAATCCAATGCATTTTGAATCTACAATTCCAGCTAAACATTACATCATAGAATGGAAACCAACTAAAATTATAAATCCAATGTACTAAACACTATAACATAATTATTATTTATTAGCTTCCTCCTCTACCTCATCCTTATCACAACTAAGATAATCACCTAAAACATCATAGAAAACCAAGGTATTCAATCCTAAAATTGACTAGGGAAAACCAACTAGCCAAATACACCTGCATGGATTTGGTTGAAGGCATCAAGTTGCTAGATAGTCATGCACATGGATAGTTGTAAACAAAGATTGGCCAGACTAAACTAAATATCAAACTCAAGCTGATAATCATAATAATGTAAAATCAATAATTAGATATAATTTAAGAACTCCACCACCACCCTTAACCCAACTAAAGAATAAATATAAATATTGATGAAGGTGACTCTAAATCCCACATATAATTGACGAGATTGTGATGAGTCAATCGGTGGGCTACGTTGATGGGATGACATCGATGCAATCCTATTGGCAGGGTCTTATTTATGTGATCCCATTGATGCAGGGGTTCACTCATTTATGTGTACTTGTTGATAGGGCACCCTATTTCCACCTATAAATGTGTGCCTACCCATTGCATTTATGGAATTCCTTTCATAGTTGTAGTGAAGCACTTACAGTTTTTCCTCTTAGAAGTTAGAATATTTTTTGAGTATCCATAGTAGGAGTCAACGAGCGTACGGATCTTTATTCAAACACTATTGTACCTGAGCACTTCAGTATGGACAATAATAAAGGTGAGCTCTTATGATAAACCTTGTAGTACTTGGACTAGATTAATTATTTTACTCAAGCATTTAATATTGAAGCAATTTACTTTAATTTTTTTAACTAATTAAGGAACTAATTAATTAATAGCGAATAAATAGTAGTACATAAGTAATCCCACTTCAAGCATACGTCTAATGCTTAGTAATCCCAATAACGCTTAACATTTGGTAATCGAGTAGCGCTATATGTGTTCAAGATGTGTACGACAAGTGAGAGCGAATGCTTATGTTAGGATTAGTTAAGTGATAGCTAGTTATTAAATTAGTTAAACATTAAACTACTTTATTATTTATTCTTGTTCTTAGGAGACTTGATTCATAAAATAGAAAATGATAAAAATCATATGCCTTAGTTATACTAAATCATACCCTTGCACTTCACAAGTGGAACTAGGAAGACAATGATTGTAACGGTTAGTTTCACCTCCTAGAACTAGTGTACTAAAAAACCTAAGTCTTTGGAATTTGATCAAATCATTAAGTAAACGTTAGTGATTCTTATGGTTGCGTGTAGGGTATACTGGTTGCTCATCATTGGCATCATTGTCATGGACCTTAGTTAGTTTCGTGTGCTATCTAGGACTTAGGGAAATTTATTCAACATTGTTGAATCAAACCTTAAATTCATAATTATTAATATAATAATAATAATTGTAAAAAGCACACTATTATTTTCATTTAATCCAAAATTTCTTCTTCTAATAGGAATGATTCTCCATCAAAATTCGAGCACACATTCAATCAAAGGAATGAATGATCATATCAACCAGTGTCCCAACAATGTTGAGTGGTATATACTCATCCCAATGAGTATGTGCCTAACTTCACATTCATCCTACATCAAGATGACCAAATGTGATGGAGGAATATGAAGGAAAACATTATGTTGCTACCCAATCGATCAGTTCTTGTGATGCTTCAACAAACTCTTATGAGATGGGGCATCCATGGGCTTCATGCTAAATACGTTGTGAAGGATCACAACTCTAGGGATTACCATGCCACTAAGGCACAATGTAAAATTGATTGAAAATATGAGAAGCACTATAAAGCTATAAAATGAAAATGGTTCAATAACCCCTTGTTCCTACTAGGCCAAAAGGATAGTGAGGATCCCCTCTCTATGAGTTCTCATTTCACTAACACTCCTCCCCTTAGTTTTGACAAAGGGGACTTAAACTAGAACTTATAGTCCACTATAAATAACCCTATTTTAGGCAAGAATGGATCCTATGATCATGAGGCATCCAAAGATGGAAGTAATGGCAAGGACAAGGACAGGCATCACAATGATGATCGTGGCCATGATGACCGAAGAGGGGATGATACGTACCACAGTGTTAGTCCTCATTCCTCTTCACCTTCATCATCTTCTTCTTCCTCCCCTAGCTCTAATTGAAGCTGCAAAGGATGTGATCATGATGAAGATGATTGGTGGGACAAAGATGATCATAGGGTCCACAAAACCAATTGAGATCAGGGGCATGGGCATTCAAGGAAGGCTCGCCACCATAAGAGAAGGGATAGTAGAGGGCATCATAGGCATCATGGCCATCACATAGGCCATAACTATGATTATCCTTTACTTGTAACTCAAAATATGCTAAACATCATACAAGAAGTGAGAATTTCAACAAGGCATGTGAAAGATAGTTCAATCAAGTGATTAAATATGAATAATATCCACAAGTTTAAAGGAGGATATAACTTAAATCTATAGAACCATCTTCAATCCTTTCACAATGCCTATGCCTTAGAGAACATAGAGAAAAAATGGTAGAAACTAAAGCTATTCCCAAGGACACTCATAAAAGAAGTTGAAAGTTGGTATCGTTCCTTGGAGCTAAAATCAATCCACAAATGGAGTATAATGCTTAAGCTCTTTAATGACAAGTATTAGGCATACTCCCAAGTGTCCAACTTGAGAAAGCAAATCCAAGATTGGAGAAAAGGAACACATGAATCCTTGGACGTAGCCATAGGTAGGAACTATTCTCTCTTGCATTAATGTCCTAGCCATGGTTATTCTTAAAGGGAGTAGCTTTACCATATCATATATGGGCTCTAATCAAAAACAAGGAGAACTCTTAGGGTCTATGCCCAAGGGAGACTATCATAACTTAAAGCCTATCAAATCCAAAGGCTAATTAAGTAGGTTGCTAAAGAAGAAGGAGAGCTAAGAAAGAGAGAAAATGCAAAGGAGTACAACTGAGATCCTTCCATCAAAAAAAGGGAAGTCTGATTCTATGATAATGAGGAGGAGGCACCACTTGATGAGATGGTGCAACGAAAGACCTTGTTGATTCAGAATCCTATCTCTGAAATTTCGACTAAGGTAGATAAAATGTGGAACTATTTGGATGAAAATTTTCAAACCACTCTAAAAATTACAAAGAAATCCAAAGAGCAAAGTAGTGATCAGGATCGCATGAGAAGAAAATAAGCTAAACATGCCCACAAAATGGGTAAGGACAAGGCTATTGTAGTAGAATAGGTTGTGTAATTTAAATTAGAGAATGATGGTGGATGTGACATCTACTTATATGAACATCCTAACTGATGTTGCCCCATTGTGTCACACTTGCAAGAATTTGGGATGTACACTCTAAATCCTAGATTGAACAAAAGGCAAGAACCTAGAAGGTTTTCTTATTCTCAAGACAACCCAAGGAAATTCTACCAACAAAAAGCCAATTATCCAAGTGAAGCTCCACCACAACCTTATGAGCAATATCATCAATGGTAGCACCCACAATTGTGAGGGATGCCACCACCAAGGTAGCAATACTCATATCGATAACTAGATCCATATGGGTACTATATTTAACAACTCATATCTCTATGTGGCTCTTTCAATCACACTTTATTCCAACATTAATACTAACCTCCTGAGTGCGATAGAGCTTGATCTCCATCTCCAATAGGGGAATCCCCATATCCTTATCATCCTCCTCATCCTTCTGCACATGTTCCTCTGCCCTCAACATAATTACCACCTACTCCATCAATGTAGGACAAGATTCCAACCTAGCCATAGCAACGAAATGCTACCAAGGTTGTTAACTAATAACCAACTACTCAGCCTAGCGGTTCAAAAACCAAATCCACAAAAGATCATTCTCCCAAACCAGTAGTTCTACAAAGCCCTCATAGACTCATGCAGCTCATAACCTTGCATCCTCCTCATCCACTTCATCCAATCCATTCAAGTCCCCTTCAAACTAAACACCTCCCAATGTGCATACTGTCATGCTAACCCATACAATAACTGATTGAATAAAAGTTGGTCACCTTTCCAAGAAAATATCTAATGCTGGGAGTCCCTTAATCTATTTGCAAATCATTGGAAATGAGCCTTAAAAAGCTCTTCTAAACTTAGGTTCTGTTGTTAATCTAATTTCTCAAGTGATGTATAAATCCTAGAAGCTATCTCCACTCAAAAAGAGAAACATTTATCTTGAGTTAGCAAACCAGTCCATCACTATTTCCTTGGGACTAGTGGAGGACATTATGACCACCATATGTGGATGATCCTATCTTGCTAACTTCCTAGTGATCCGTGTTGATAATTGCAAGCAAGACTTCCTAATCATTATGGGAAGGTCTTAGCTAAGTACCACTGATGCACAACTAGGAATCAAAGACATTTCCTTGGATATTGCTAAGGAAAATGCATTTGGAAAGATTGACAAGAGAAAGTTCCATGCATCACGTATATTGATACATGGTGCAACTATGTGAAGAAACTATGAGTCATAAAAAGTACATCAATCTTAGCATGTAGATAGTATGTAGATGAGATAGAGATTCAAAAATGTTTATATGCAACAGCCACAAAACATGACAACACCCAATGGCTGACCACTGATCTTGAAAGAAGCACACTTTGCATGGAATCAACTAAGAGCCTGACAAGTGCCTATGTTGAAGGCATGGATAAACTAGAGTGAGTTCGTTGCTAACTCTCCAATGATAAAATTGATGACACCAATTAGGAAGAGTTGGAAATCCCTAAAAATTTTAAACATGAGCCCTTAGAGTTGAAAACTCTACCTACTAGCATGAAATCTGCTTTTCTAAAAAATGGCAAGCTGATGATAATCAATGTCAATATTACTCCTGAACAGAAAGAGAAGCTATTGAAGGTGGTTAACAAATGGCCAACATCCTTTGCTTGATCATATCTTGAACTCGCTAAGATTGATCCTAGGATATGGAAACATCACATCTATACTGATCCTTCCATTAACCTAAAGAGGTAGTCGCAATGGGGTAATTCAACCCCAAGTTTAAACAAATCATGAAGGAGGAGATTGAATAACTCCTCAAGGTAGGATTCATCTATCCCATTGTAGATAGCGAGTGGGTTACCTTACTTGTGATAGTGCCAAAGAAAGGTGGCAAGTGAAGGAATTGTATTAACTTCAGGCTATTGAATATGACAACCTACAAAGATCATTTTCCTTTGTCATTTGTGAACCAGTTGTTGGACACCATCTCTGACCATTGCTACTATAGTTTTTTAGATGGTTATAGTGGCAATATCAAAATTCAAATTACACCAAAGGATCAGGCCAAAAAAATTTTATAAGTCCCTAGAAGAATTTTGCATACATAAAGATGCTTTTTGAACTATGTAATGCCCTTGCAAGTTTCCAATGCCTTGTCCTTAGCATTTTTCAACAACAAATCGATAGTAGAATGGAAGTCTTCATAGATGACTTCTCCACCTAAGGGGAAACATTTGAGAAAGCCCTAGATCATCTTGATCAAGTTCTTAAAAGGTATTTGCAAACTAACCTTTGGCTCAATTAGCAAAACAGCCATCTAATGATCCAGGAGGACATTATGTTGGGGCACAGAATCTCACAAGCAAGGATTGAGGTGGATCCTGAGATTAGGATCTTCCAAGGAATTACCTACCAATTGAACACAGTTAAAGGTGTCTCACTATTCCTTGGTCACACTCGCTACTACTGATGATTCATAGAGAATTTCTTTAAGATCGCTAAACCATTAGTGGAGTTGACAAAGAAAGATGCTACGTTTGTCTAGACTAGGGAATGCAAAAAGGCATTCTAAAACCCCAAGAAAAATCTTGTAGAAACTCCAATTCTATGAGCACCTAATTGATCCAAACTATTTCACATCATGACAAATGCATCAAGTTATGCTTTGAAAGCCATGCTCATGCAATTGCATGATCAGAAATGTCCATACTACATCCACTATGTGAGCTGAAGCATTATGGGTGCAAACTAAACTACACCATAATAGAGAAAGAATTGATGGCAGTAATGCATGCCTTAGCAAAATTAAGGCACTATGTGCTTGGGTACAATTTGCTTATGCACATAGACCATAGTGTAATTCGTTTCCTAATGAATAAACTGACGATGAGCCCTCGTGTCAACAATGGCTTGTGATCTTGCAAGAATTCGATCTCACGATGGTAGATCGAAAGGGAACAGATATTNAGAGAATGTGACTGCTAATCACTTGTCTCGGTTACAAGTGATCAATTTCCTAATAGCCCACTTTCTGATCAATTTCCTAATAGCCCAAATTAGAAATAGTTAGTCAACATGTTGTAAGTTAAATCTTTCCATGAACCTAAGTAAGCGAGTGCTAACAACACCTCATTGCATGAACAACCATGCCCAATTCTTTGGATCTCCTCCTTCTAACTTAGTCATGGGGAATATGGTCATCCATGCTAACTAAGCAAGTGGCTCCTCAATTTTTGTACTTTTTGGTTTTTACACTTCTTTGTTTTACACTGTTTGCTTTTACACTTTGTTTGTTCTTACACTTTTTGTTTTACACCATTTTTAGTACATTTTATCCTTCTTCAATATTTTATAATTTTTTTTATATTTTACTTTATGTGGTATGTTTTTTCTTAAGTTTTCTAATAAATTGTTTTATTACCAACAAGACATAGTGATGTGGTAGTTGTTTGCTAATGGTGGTTTGCACTTAATGTTTTTGATTGCTAATGTCTGGATTCTATCTTTGAATTTTGATGATTGATAACTAAGATAAAGTTTTCTTTTCATGGAATAGGCAGTGAGTCCATGTCATCCACGTAAACACAAACTCTATGGTCTTCCTTGTTTTTGAAATATAAGGTTCCTTTTCACTCATGAAACTTTAACGAACTTGTGATCTTAGTAGTTTCCAAACTTGAGAAAAGATTAAATAGATTGATAAGGGTGTAGTTTCATAGATTTCTACTCTCTTGAGTGCATGAGTATTTTCATAGATTTCTTACCATTCCACTATCGATGAATAATAGGAATTTAAAGTCTTTGCATGATGTGGTTCCCATCCAAAAATCCATTAAAACATAAAATCCAAAAAACAATCAATGGGAATTCAAAGCACATCCCTTAGAACAAATAATGGGCTACAAGCACTAGTTATGGAACTAGAAAGACATGTTAACCATGCCTGAAGATCCCTTTTAACTAAGACCCTCTTTTAATCTCAAATAAGGAAAGATGATTTGTCTATGGGAGAATTCTTTTGTCTTAAAAAGGTGGACTAGTCCTAGAGTATCGATGTGAAATCATTGAAAGTGGTTGGTTTTTATCTAGACTAAGGATGGACTTTATTAAGTCATTTAACCACAAAATAAACAAGGGACTTGATGTGACCATGAGATGAAACTCCATTCCACCTTCTTTCTCATCCACCAATGCTTTCCATGATTCAACTCACTACCAAATTTCCATGTCTTGTTCAATTTCTTAGTTTGATGTGTTAAAATTCTTAGGTAAATTATTCTAGATTAGGTCACTAACTTCTCCATAACTATTAATCAACCATGGGGTCCACAAAATCCTTGGTTTGAGGGTATGCAAGGGCAAAAAGGACATGATCCTACTATAGGGAGGATTTACTTGCATATCTCTTGGGTCGGCTAGTTAGGTTCCTTATCCTTAGGCATTTTCACAATTGAATCATTCCGCATTCCCCATCGGTTGCATCCAATTGTGTGTTCATTAGTGGCATTTTTTCCAATAAAGCTCATCCTCCCAGTTGAAACTCTAATTTTTGTGAATAATCAAGCCCTCTTTAAGCATTTCATCATGTTCACGACTTTTCTAGCTCATTGTAGATCCCAAATTCATGCTTAAACTCCTTGTATTTTTCAAATATTCAATGTGAAAAATTTTCTACATTAGCTCCATTGATGGGAGGGATGTGTAAATGAGACCCCATCGACAAGACCCTATCAATAGAAGGTAAAAACTCTATAAATACATGTGAACACTTTGCAATTTCTCACATTTGAGCTAAAATGAGGGGAAATTTTTTGAACTTTTCAAATCCCAAAAACTTCCAAGAGCCATAACTTCCAAACCGTTTGTCCAATTCACTCCATTCTTTAGTCCTGTAGCTACTAGAGGTAAGCTCTTTGTTGTGGGGACCATAAACCTTAAACTTTTGACAGAAACGTTTTCAAAATTTTTCTATCTTAAATAAAGGTTTAACTTAGCAACCAACATTAAAACGACAATTTTTGAAAGTTAAACCCTTCCAACAAGCTCCAGTGACATTCTAAATCAAATAACATTAAAATAATAATAAAATAATCAATTCGCCATGGTCATAACTTAGCATAAGTGTAATTGCATAATGAGATAAGGTACTTAAATGCTAAAAGTTACACATTATATGTTAATCCTTGGTTATGTTGTGACCACAGATGGCACCTAAGGGAAAACACATGCAAGAAGGAGGACCATCCCAACCAAGGGACAAATAGCCAAGAGCAAGCCCATGAGCAAGCAACTGAAACCCATGCAACGGGATCTCTTTGGGAGGAGCCCGAAGTGGAATCTGTCCAATAGATTTCTAAAGAAGCAACCACAACTAAATAATTACACTAAGATGAGGCACTAGAGTAGAGATCAAACCCTGAGGTCATCCTAATAGATGCCTACATCAAGTAGATCACAAACAAGGAGGTCCAAAAATCTATGCTTCAATTGGATTTTGCACCTCCATAAGTCAATGCCTAATTGCAAACCTCTCCCATGTGGCCCATCATCACTTCTAGCAAGGAGCGATACATGGGAGAGATGCTTCTTTTCTAGAATAATTGGCAGGCCAATTCAATGATCAAAATCAAAGATATTTCAGTGTCTTACTCAATGAAAGCAATTTTAGAGGCCCTTAGGTTACTAAAAACTAGGGCTAATCTTACTAAAATTCCAATGCAGGAAGACCCTAGCATCAAGAAAAACTCAATGTAGCGAAGTTATGGAGTAGACCGTAAGGAGGTTGGTGCACTCACCACGATGGAACATCCATACTTCAAGATTAGAGCCTTTCACCTTAATCCAATGGTGAGGCCAAGCAAAATCATAGCTTTCTCCACTCCTACATGTGCTACTCTAAGTGGTATATTCTCGATCTACCTTCCAACTGATCTATCTTGAGATAGAGAAGCTCTTTCAGAAAAATCAGCATGGGAGGAAGGAACTCCCTTTTTCATGCCTCATCAAAAAACTTTGCAAGAGGGAAAGCATAGCACACTATATAAATGATGTTGTTTGACATGCTCCAACTACCCCTTGTGTAGAAATGATGAAGGACAAGGTGCCTGCCAAAGTCATTCAAGAAGAGGAGCAACAGCCACCACCTCCACCACACAGTCATGAAACAATGTCATAAACCCATGCTGCCATTGAGCACATGTACAAAATCTGAGAGTAGCTCTTGCAACAACAACAATAAAAAGTACGAATGAGTGATGGAAATCCATCTATGTATAGGCCAACAATGAGCTACCTCAACAAAGTGGCTCAAACCATTAGTTATATGGAAGATGCAACACCAATTTTCTCAGCCCAAATAATGCAAGTGCTTGCAAGGTTAAATCCAAGCACCTAAGAGGTAACGATGTCCCTCTCACAACAATAGTAATTCCCAAACATCTCTGGGAATGTCGCTACCTTTTTGATGCATTTGGAGGAAGGTGAGGAGACAACTATCTTGGTGATGAAGCACAATGGGCAGGAGATGATGGTTGAAGTAGTTGCTAATAAAGTGGCTAAAGCACTTAATGTTCTTACGGAATTTGTACCAAATGTTTCTACACTTAGAAATGTGTAGACGTCCGCAGGAACTCTTAGTAGCAAATTGAGCACAACCCAGCATGAAGAATTACTAGACCAACTAGTGGAAATTAGGCAACTGATTCTAGATGTCTTTGACCTTCCAGATACCATCACTGCAACCTAGTCAAAGTTGCTTGAGCCAAGAGGTAAACACATTATCTTGGAGAAGTAACTTGAAATAGCCAGATCACAAAACCAATGCTTAGCTACAGAATTTATCGATTTAGGAGCCAATCTTGTTGATCTCACACTTCTCAACCAAGAAATAACATGAGATGAAGCTTTCCAATAGCTTTAGAAAAGAATCAAAGAAGTTGAGGATGCCAAAGAGTTAGTAATCTTTGACCAATCCTTGGCCAATGCCACAAGGTACAACATACAAAAAGACTTAGTCTAGAACCACCGTGAGAATGAGATCCTAACCACAGAAAATCATTGCTTGTAAAATATTGATACACAAAAGCAGCAAATGGCAGATTTTATCCATCAATAGCAAAAGTAGTTGGGTAGAGAGAATGTAGAATTGAGAAGATTGGAAACAAAAAATAGAAACCTCTCCATGAAGGAAGTCTATGCCTTATCCCAAAAATCTACAATTAACATTATCACCTAGAAGAATGAGGCCCTAAAGTTTGAAAGAGTGAAGAACCACTACATGGACTAGGTGGAATTGTAAAAGGAAATCAATAAGAAGCACATCCAAATGGTAAAGCTAAAAGTTAATGAGACCCTCCAATAGCTCAAGAAAGGAGGAAATGTTTAGTAGCCTATCTTTGATGGGACAAATGGCTATAACAAGGTAGAAATCTATATGAAAGAGATGCAAATTGAGGAGATGACTCAACACATGGAGCTTGCCAATCTCTAGTATGTAAACCTAGTGATGCTGACGCTGGAAGGTTGTGGTTCAAATTAGAGAAGCAAGTGGCTAGCTCATACTTGTTGTATGAGGTAGAGTTCAAACACCATAAAGAGACCAAGCAAAAGCTTGAGATTACAACTGTAGAACTCAGGGTTCTTAAGGCAAAGTTGATCGATCAAAGGTCAACTATTGAGAACTTGGCCAAAAAGATGAACAATTAGTAGGAGCTATAGAATGCACTCAAAGTGTTCAACATTGAATGCAAATAGTTCACTGCCTGATCTGTAAATGTGAAGGAGGTGTTCCCTATAATGCCCTATCTATGGGATATTCCAATTTTCGTCCATATTGATAGTGTAGCATGGACCGTGAATGATCCCCAAAGTAAGGAGAACAAGATGAAGGCACTGTTGGATGCCTTTCATTTTCCACTAGAAGTTGTAGTTTCCACCAAAAAACCACAACAACTGCCTCAACCACCACATGCACTCAAAGTAGGAGAAGGTCCTTCGAAGCCTTAGGATCCTCCATTGCCTAGGACTGTTTGAACTTCTTCATCATCTTCACGCCATTTCAGGAACTTTGTTTATCAATTTTGACTTGGTGTTTAATTTTGTTGTCAAAATACAAAAATTTTTTCATAATTGTAAAATCATACACTTGGACACTCAATTTTTGTTGTGTTTATTTTGTGTTTCTATAGTTAGTCAATAATCCCATACCTTCCCAAATTTTGTAAAGAACTCAAGGACAAGTTTTCATTCAATCATGGAGGTATGATGAGTCAATCATTGGGCCACATTAATAGAATGTCATCGATGGAGCCTCATCGACATTATCTCGTTGATGTAGGATTTGACTAGTTGACATGTACCTATTGACGGGGCACCCTATTACTACCTATAAATGTGCACCTACCCATCACATTTATAGCATTCCTTTCATAGTTGTAGGAAAGCACTTACAATAGGAGTCAAAGAGTATACAAATCTTTATTCGAGCACTATTATACCTGAGCACTTTAGTGTGGACAACAATAAAGATGAGCTTTTCTGATAAACCTTCCAACACTTGGACTAGATTAATTAATAGCGGTTAAATAGCAGCACATAAGTACAACCACTTCGAGCATACGTCTAACACTTGGGAATCCTAGTAATGCTTAACATTTGATAACCTAGTAGCACTATACATGTTTAGGATGTGTACGACATGTGGGAGTAGATGCTTATATTAGGATTAATTAAGTGATAGCTAGTTATTAGATTAGTTAAACATTAAATTACTTTATTCTTTATTCTTGTTCTTAGGTGATTTAATTCATAAAATAGAAAATGATAAAAATCATATGCCTTAGTTATAGTTAACCATACCCTTGCACTTCACAAGTGGAACTAAGAAGACAATGATTACAACAGTTAGTTTCACCTCCTAGAACCAGTGTACTAGAAAACCTAAATTCTTTGGAATTTGACCGAATCGCTAAGCAAACGCTAGTGATTCATATAATTAGGCATAGGGTATACTCACTCCTCATCAGATTAAATCCCGTATATGATAAATTGATGGGTCTAAAACCAATATATAAGTGATTGGTGAGGCTGAATCCCACATATAAATCACTAAAGTGACTAAATCCCATATATATAATTGATGAGTCTAAAATTCATATATAATCAAAGCGTTGGTCAAACCAAATTGCAATCCAACATCCAAACATCCAATATCTGATCAAACAAATCACAAGGTATTAAGGAAAATGAATCTATTAATCCAAAAAAAACTACTTATCCAAACCAAATACTGGTGAGCCTAGATCTCATAGCAAATTCTATAAACATGAATCTAAAATCCACATTCAGTTAAATGAACGGTAAGTCCTAATCTCACATGTCAAACTAACATATCTAAGAAACAAGTTAAAATGGTTGCAAAACTGGGGCTCTAAAGGGTAAAAATGGATCTAAGCTCAATTGTGAATTTAGAAGAAGGTTAAGAAAATAATAAAATAATGTAAGAAGGGCTTCTAACCTACTTATGGTTGTTCTAGTCTCTTACAACTTCCATAAACTCAACAATTGTAGATTTTATGTTTTCAAGCATTCCAAGAGCATTAGAATGATGTTTTTGGTCATTTTCATAAGTTTTCATTATCTAAAGGCTAAGGGTCTCTTTACAAAAGTTTCTTAATTTCTCATGCTGAAGTTAAAAAGGACATCATCTATTCATTGTGACCTTCATCAATTCCTCATAACCAAGTTGCAATGCACTAGGAAGGGATTCTTGAGGTCCATGCCAATGTTTTAAGCATCTTTATCTTCTAGGCTAACATCATTCAAAGTCATCTTAATGATCAAAATATGAAACAAGTCTAAAACCCTAGTTTTATGGCTAAATTATCAACAAAATTTTTTAAAAAAAGGAAAAACTTTGTCAAAACAAGCTAAAAAGTGGTCGAACTTGGTCAAAACATTGAATAATGTCCCATGCATGATATAAAATCTCAGAAATAGCTAAAATGCAGAAACATAATGTTAAATATTCAAATATGAGAAAACTGGGCAAATTAGCAAATAGTTAAACAAATAAAAAAGCGCAAGCAATGCACACAAATCAAAACTACCAAAATCCAAAGAAGAAAAACACTGAATTACCCGATTTGAAACTGAGTGTGCTACAAAAAGGATCCTTGCATGACTTCGATCTTCCAAGCAGGCTCTCAATTCTAGGGAAGATCACATATTAACAAAGAGATCTAAGTGAGATTTGCAAAAAGATATGAAAATATGGCTTACCTTAGGTTCTTTTTAATAACACAGATCTAGCTCTAGCTCTCTCTCTAATCTAAAAGAATCTTTCTCTTTGGCCCTTTCTCCTAGGTGATAACAAGGCAAGGAAAAATTATGCTCTTTCATGGAATCAAGATCAAGCTTATATTCTAACCATGATTTGGCAATGCTTGGCTAGGAAGCTCTTATCTACAAAACTAGAATTAAAAAAAGTTCTAAATCCAAAAAAAAAAATAATTCTTTTTCCTTACATGAACTATAACCTATACTAACCTTAGAAGCATCTCCTATGAGTAAGTTAATAACCAAGTCTAAACTTAAGGTGATAGCTATGTCTAAGCCCAATTCAAAATTAGGGTCTAAGGTCCTAAAGCATAGCTAACGAAAGGCTAACTCAGATCTTCTAAAGCATAAGCTAAAAGAAATATTTTTAATTAAAAATAAAACATTTAAAATATAAAGAGAATCATCACCTAGATTCATAGTACTCATCCCACTAAGCAAAGTCCCAAGAGGATTGGTAGATGAGCGAATGCTTAACCTCTTCAAGTGGCTATGCTCAGGCTCAAACCCATGTCTTCGACTTGAGAAATAAGCATCTTATCATCACTCAAAATGATGGTCCTTAAAAAATATTTAAATATAATTTATTAAAAATATAAATTAAACAAACACATCATACTAAATCAAAGTAGTACTGCTTGTGTCAATGGCCAATCTAGTACCTAATATCTACTAACTCAAAACTCTAACAAAAGGGGTTAGTGCACATGTGTCTAATTAAGAGATTATCTAAAATACCTAAAAAATTAAAATTATTAAAATATAAAAATATAAAACAAACACAAAATTACAACCATATCTAGAAAGTATTAAACTTAAAAAATTTAAAAGAAACAAAAGGTAAAATAAACCTTATAATATATTAAAAGTGAATGATCAATAAAATAAAATAGCTAGGTGCATAGCTTAGTATAAGAAAGAGGGTAACAAGCATAGACATAAACTAGTAAACAATGGATCAAAGGTTTAAAGTATAAACATACCAAGGGGTATGGGATGTCTAGAGCAAGGATGTTACATTTTCCCCTTTTAAGACTCCTTCTCTTAGAATATCTCAAGTTGTGTGGTATATAGATCTTTCTCCACTTCCCATGTTACTTCTTGGACTCCATGCCTTTCCTAGATAAATTTTACCATTGAAATGACTTTGCTTCTCAATTTTCTCTTCATTTTATCCATAATCTTCAATGATCATTCCACAAAACTAGCATCAAGTTGAATCTCCACATCCTACAAACCTATCCTGTGACTAGGATCTACAACATAATTCCTTAGCATAGAAAAATAAAACACATCATGAATCAATTGCAACTGATGTGAATGATCAAGCTAGTAGGAAACATCACCAACTTTCTTCAAAATCAGAAATGGACCAATGTAGTAAGGAGCAAAATTTCTTCTACTAAATATCATAATCCCTTTCAATGATAAAACCTTAAGGAAAACTTGTCACCAATGCTAAATTTCAATGGTCACCTCCTATTATTGGCGTATTTTGTATACTTATCCTACACTACCTATAGTCTTCCCTTGACCACCTTAACCTTTTTTATAGCCTCATTGATGAGTCATAATTAGACAGGCTACATCAACGGGTATACGTTAATGCATCTCTATCAATGTATCTTCGTCAATGTATGGTTAGATGTGTTAATGCAAACATGTTGATACTAAAGTAGGCAAAGCCTATTTAAATGCAGACACCACCTACATTTATGATATCTCAAATTCATAGCATAGCAAAGCTCTTGCAATTTAGTTTCTCTAGAGTTAGAATATTTTTCCTTTGAATGCGTGTAGTGTGAATTAAAGAGATTGTATGATGCTTTATTCGAATGCCATGTACTTAAATGCATTGGCATGAATAGTAAGAAAGTCAAGATTTCTAATATTCATTGTAGCACTTGGATTAGTTTACTCTTTCCTATTTGCACTTTACTTTTAATATAGTTTACATTCATGATTTTAATTAGTTAATATACTTAATCATATCTATGTAAATACAACCACTTCAAGCATAACGTATTACACTTGGTAATCCTAGTAGTGGCCATTTGGTACACATAGTAATAGCCACTTGGTAACCTAGTAGCATTGATACTAGTTTAGGATGTGTATGGTAAGTGGGAATGGTTACTTTACATTAAGATAGTTAGTTTCTTGATTATCTAAGTAGTTAAATAATTAATTGTTAAAACTTCATTTACTCATCTAGCCATTAGAATAAGAGAATATATAAAAATACAAATAAAAATAAATATCATAAAACTTAACTCATATTTAATCATACACACTGATAACACAACTGTCAGTTAGAAAGATAATGATCATACAACACCTTGCTTAATAGTTTAAGACTATGTGTATACTTAGGAACTAAGTCCATGGAATTCAACTAGATAGCTAGGGAATGGTTGTGATTCATATGGTTGGACATAGGGGATACATGCCACTAATCATTGGCACCGTTGATAGTAAACTATGAACACTACCATCCAATAAGGGAAATAATTAAAGAAATAAAATATTAAAAGGCATACTATTTTTATATATAACTAATATGGCTTTTTCTCATAGGGGTGAATCTCCACCACACACAAGAGAATCTATTTAACAATAGGGAAGACCAAAGAACTCCTAATAACTCAAAGTTGCTTATGCTCATTTGGATTCTTATAATCCAGATTTCATTTTCATCCTACATCAAGATGAACAAATGCACTAGAGGGACATGGAATGCAACATTGTATTACCTCCTGACTAATCTATTTCTACCATGCTAATGATCAATCTCATCAAACTAATCATCACTTCACTTAACTTAGAATATCAGATCCAAGATGATACCTATAAGGACTATCATCCTATGGATTCCCAACATAAGAAGGATCAACACATTGAAGTGCATTAGGATGCCTCTAAGGGTAAGAGGATCCCAACGTAATTATTCTTATAGCAGCACAAAGAAGTTAACAATTTCTTTTCTAGCCAGTCCCAATATATAGATTATCCTTCTTTCTTCAATGAGGAAATCCTTCACCAATCATTACAGTCAACTTTGGACAACCTTGGTGACAAGAAGACAACGTTTCAACATTGGGAAGTCTCAAATGACAAAAATCCTAGCCATTCATCTAAGGTAGGGACAAAGGAAACAAACTAGCAGGCATCTCTCTCTTAGTTCTTCTTCTTTATCCTTAATATCCTCTTCATCCTCAAACCCTGATAGGAGGAACCAAGGTTAAGATAAAAGGAGGAACAATCAAGATCGAGATGGAAATGAATAGTGGGATAGAGATGAACAAAGATCCTACTAAGATAATCAAGACTAGAGGTGAAGGCAATCACAAGGAAAACAAGAGCACCATTAGAGAAAATGCATAATAGAAATCATCATAGGCATCATGCCCATGAAAAGGACCACCGTGAACAACATGACTATGATGAGCCTTCGCTAGCTATCAAAGACATGCTTAATATTTCAAAGGCAATGAGAATTCCTACAAGACATCAGAAAGATAGCAAAATTAAATCATTAGATATGAATAATATCCCCAGGTTTGAGGTGGGTTATAATGCAAATCCACAAAATCATCTACAAGCCATTCATGATGCATGTGTAGAACATAGATAATAAATGGTAGAAGCTTAAATTATGTCCAAGGACACTCACCAAAGAAGTAGAAAGTTGGTATTGTTCCTTGAAATCAAAATCCATTTTTCAATGGAATACCATGCTCGAAGTCTTTAACAACAAGTATCAAATGTGCTCCAAAGTGTCCAACTTGTAGAGGCAAATCTAAGGATGGAAAAGGAGAAATCATGAGTCCTTGGATGTGGCCCTAGGTAAGTACTACTCTCTGTTGCACTAATGCCTAGGCCATGGATACTCCCAAAAGGAATAACTTCACCACATCCTAGATGGACTCAGGAATAAGACAAGGGAAACCCTTGAGATCTATGCCCAAGGAAGACTTTCTAAAATGTGGGCTCATTAGATTCAAAGACTGATTGAACAAGTGGCCAAAGAATAAGAGGAGCTGACAAATATGAAAGTGCATAGGAGTATAATAGGGACCCCACCATTTGCAAAACGGAGGTGCATTTCTATGACTCAAAGAGGAAGGCACCACTAGATGAAGTGATATAAAGAAAGACCTTGTTGATACAAAAATTTAGTATTGAGATATTGGATAAAGTGAACAAGATGTTTGATGAGCGGCAAGGTACCGCTGCACTCAACCATATGAATATGAGCGCTTCACGCACGATCCGGTCGAACTCTGTAGACAAACTAGTTGTGCTATCTAGATAATTATTCGTAGATCATAGTTTGTTGTCTTCCCACCTAGACTAGTATTAGCTTTGTCACGTATGGTTTAGTCCAGAGTGAGGTGTATGATGTGTTCCTACACTAATGTTACTCCTGGGTATGATGGAAAATAATATCAACTAAGCTAGGAGAGAGTGTATGAGAGAGAATATAAACTAGCCTAAGTGCGATGAGCATCCATTCCTTACTCATCCATACACATCTTGGACCTCATGCATGACTACCACTGGGATTACCAAGCGCATGGCCTAGGTACGCTACTGGGTTACCAAGTAGTCACACTTAAATGCTCGTGATTAAGTCGTACTCATTCCATGTTACTAGGAGTTACTAGGAGATAAGGGTAGAGAGATATTAACTAAGAAAGCAAGAAATAATAATAAAAATTAAATAATTAAGCTAAGTGGATGCTACAATGATGAAGTAATCTCGATCTTTATTACTATTCATGTGCGTGTCCAAGTACGTCACACTCGAATAAGGATGTCATATAATTACAGTCATCACACTGCAGGCATGCACTGGGAGAAAGGGTTGAGAGGAAAAACTAACAAAAAGTCCCTACCTTAATACTAAAACTCTAGCTCCCTAACCAAATCCACCTACCTCTTATTTATAGATGAGGAGATAGACCGCGATATCACGTATCTGATATCATGTCTAGGCTACAATGTTGCGTACGCGATATCATGGGTGTGATATCGCAGCCAACAACTCATGACTCATCATACCCCCATGACTAAATGAAAACTCGTCACACATCATGGTCTAAGCGAGTAGACAACCGAAAAACCTTTGGCCCTATATTCAGAAAGTTTAATACTTCTGAAATGGCTTGAACAGAGAAATCAACAGTCACACCACAAATGTTAATAGCGGTGCCTTCTTCTTTGTTGTGCCAAAATTGGTACATTTCCCCTAAGTACCAGGCACCACTTTTAGAGAGGCTAGGCCACAATGGGGACCCTTTGAGGTGATCCCTAACAGCCTTCGGAGAAAATTCTGTGAAAGGTCCAAAGTTTAATTCCACAATCACTGCAGTTAATATGGACCTTTCATGGATGGCCTAAACACAATCCTAGAGCAACATGAGATATCGTCCCTGTTCAGATACTACAGCAGCTCCTCCTTCCACCTGCCTTGATTGTACAGTGGTAGGGTCTTCTTGATGGATACTAAATGATTGTTCTTCCTGATATGCATGTTGTTTAGCTGGAACTTATCCTTCACCTCTCCTAGGTCGCTTAATCACACCTTGAGCAGGACCTTCCTATTATCTGTGTTTTGGGGCCATCTGCAATCACATGGGGCCAATCGTTAGTAAGGTTGTTACCAAAGTTAGGTTATACCTTACTGCTTTCCTTAATCAATTTTCTTTATCTCCGTGTGACGTTAATTATTAGAATAAAATGTCCCCAAAAGATTATAATATTTAATCCTCTTTGCTTAGGTGGTTTCCAAAATCTAGTTTCTGAGTATAACTAAGGAGATGAAATTTTTTTTGGTGCATTTATCATTAATTTTATAACTAATTACCCTTAATAATGACCTTCAGGCAATGAAAAATTTCAAAAAAAATTAATGCGCTATTCGGCGTGTGCCCCTCCCCCATGACTAAGCTAAACACTCCGTGATCAAGTAGGTTCAAACGGAATGAAAATCAGAGTACCAGCGAGCGAGTTATAGATATGAAAGCAAGGGATGCACAATCGCAAGTCATAGAGAGAAATTTAAAAAACTTCACCCACATGAACAGTTGCAAATGACATTGATAAGTGTAGGGGAGGTCGCGTATATATCTTTTTTTGAGCGTGATATCATGTACGCGATGTCGCGTTGGCCATGATATCACGTACGCGATATCGCAGCGTATCAAAGTTAGGGCACTTTATAGAATGTACCAAATTTTTTAATATTTTTTTGAAATTCAATGATGTAAACTAAGGACATCTGGACTGNGTGGTAGGGTCTTCTTGATGGATACTAAATGATTGTTCTTCCTGATCTGCATGTTGTTTAGCTGGAACTTATCCTTCACCTCTCCTAGGTCGCTTAATCACACCTTGAGCAGGACCTTCCTATTATCTGTGTTTTGGGGCCAATCGTTAGTAAGGTTGTTACCAAAGTTAGGTTATACCTTACTGCTTTCCTTAATCAATTTTCTTTATCTCCGTGTGACGTTAATTATTAGAATAAAATGTCCCCAAAAGATTATAATATTTAATCCTCTTTTCTTAGGTGGTTTCCAAATCTAGTTTCTGAGTATAACTAAGGAGATGAAATTGTTTTTGGTGCATTTATCATTAATTTTATAACTAATTACCCTTAATAATGCCCTTCAGGCAATGACAAATTTCAAAAAAAATTAATGCGCTATTCGGCGTGTGCCCCTCCCCCACGACTAAGCTAAACACTCTGTGTTCACGTAGGTTCAAACGGAATGAAAATCAGAGTACCAGCGAGCGAGTTATAGATATGAAAGCAAGGGATGCACAATCGCGAGTCATAGAGAGAAATTTAAAAAACTTCACCCACATGAACAGTTGCAAATGACATTGATAAGTGTAGGGGAGGTCGCGTATATATCTTTTTTTGAGCGTGATATCATGTACGCGATGTCGCGTTGGCCATGATATCACGTACGCGATATCGCAGCGTATCAAAGTTAGGGCACTTTATAGAATGTACCAAATTTTTTAATATTTTTTTGAAATTAAATGATGTAAACTAAGGACATCTGGACTGTTGTTAAAGGATTCTA
>MNCI01008086.1:3103-14857 GCA_015680685.1 Gnetum montanum | reverse complement strand
TTATTGATCTTTGCCTCGATTTCATCTAATGATTGTTGTACTGGAAAAGATGATTCTTCCTCCTTGAGATGGGTTGATTTCTTCTTTTTGTGATTATGGACCTCTGTTAAGTTGAGACTTTGGTCCCATTGATGTTTTTCAACACTCTCCCATCTAGCCATTTCTCCTTCTTCTTTTGCTACCCACTTAATAAGCTCTTGGAATTGATGGGTTCGTAGTTCGTATAGTTGACCTTGGGAATACATCCCTAGGGTCTCTCTTGTTTCATTACGAAGCCCATCAATGATATGGTACATTAGCCTTTCCTTGGAGAACTCATGACCTAGACAGTTGTTTAACAGTGCATAATATCTTTCTAAGGCCATGTCCAAGGGTTCATGTTGTGCTTGTTTCCACTCTTGGATTTGCTTCCTCAAGCCCATCACTCTTGTGTAGGTTTGATATCTTTCGTTAAAGAGTTTTACCATTGTTGGCCAAAGTCAAATTGAATTTGGTTTTAACGATCTATACCATACTTTTTCTTGGCCAACAAGTGTCATAGGAAAGAGCTTGATTTTTTGCCAACCATTATGACTGTTGTTCCATGCACAGGCATCGTAGAAGGCTTGTAAATGTTGTTGCAGATCTAAGTCATAGCCTCCTGAGAAATTGGAAAAGTTGTTTAAATCGAGCCTGGGTCGGTAGCTCTCTTTACAATGCCTACGAGAGATTCGAACAACCTCTTGTATTTGTGTTAGGCTTGTAGTGGCCAGTAGGGGTTCATCATCATCGAGTAAGTTATGCTTTCATGTGTTGGGACGGTGCTTCCTTCATTTATGTTTATAAGAAATCCCCACCTCGGATTGCATACTCCAATCTTCATTGTCATATAATTCATTGGTTTTCCAATGAATTGCCTCACTAGATGTGGCATTATTGTAGTCTTGTAGGAGAGGCATGGTTGTGAAATTGTGTGTGAATTGTATGTGACTTTTTTGGTAATTATTTCTTCCTAAAAGATATATCGTTAATTCCTATACAGCAACCTTGTATGATATAACTAATCTAGATAACTAGCACCATCCTCGATAACGGTGCCAATAATGAGTGGTGAGGTACCCCTGCACTCAACCATACAAATACAAGTACTTCACGCACAATCCAGTCGAACTCTGCAGACGGACTAGTTGTGGTATCTAGACAGTTACTCGTAGATCACAGTTCGCTATCTTCCCACCTAGACTAGTATTAGCTTTGTCACATATGATTTAGTCCAGAGTGAGGTGTATGATGTGTTCCTACACTAATGCTACTCCTAGGTATGATGGGAAATAATATCAACTAAGCTAGGAGAGTGAGAGTGAGAGAGAATCTAAACTAGCCTAAGTGCGATGAGCATCCATTCCTTAATCATCCGTACACATCTTAGACCTCATGCATGACTACCACTGGGATTACCAAGCACATGGCCTAGGTACGCTACTGGGTTACCAAGTAGTCACACTTAAATGCTCGTGATTAAGTCGTACTCATTCCACGTTACTAGGAGTTACTAGGAGATAAGGGTAGAGAGATGTTAACTAAGAAAGCAAGACATAACAATAACAATTAAATAATTAAGCTAATTGGATGCTGCAATGATGAAGTAATCTCGATCTTTATTACCAGTCATGTGCGGGTCCAAGTACGTCACACTCGAATAAGGATGTCGTACAATTACAATCATCACATTACGGGCATGCACTAAGAGAAAGGGTTGAGAGGAAAAACTGACAAAAAGTCCCTACCTTAATACTAAAACTCTAGCTCCCTAACCAAATCCACCTACCTCTTATTTATACATGAGGAGATATACCACGATATCATGTAGCTGATATCGCGTCTAGGCTGCGATATCATGTACGTGATATCGTGGGTGCAATATCGCAACCAACAACTCATGACTCATCAATGTTGGACTCCTTAGATGAGAAGTTCAAAACAACTCTAAATATTACATAGGAAAGAGTAGACCAAGGGAGTAGTAATCAAGATAGAAGAAAAAAAAGAATATAGAAAAGGATTCCCATCAAAAAAAAGGTAAAGCTACACTACTTAAAGAAGTTGTAGATTCCAAAATAATTGATGATGAGTGCAAAATTTCCTAATATGAACATCCTAAGGGATGTTGCCCATTGTTGTCACATATGTAGGAGTTTGGGATGTATGCATTAAATCCCAAATTTACGAAATGGCAAACAACCAAGCAATTGCCTTACCCACAAGGCAACCAAAGCTAGCAATTCCACCAATCGACGTACTATCCAAGTGAAGCACCTTATCAACCTCAGGGCAATACCAATAGTGAAAACACCCACAGTCATGGGGAATGCAAACACTATGGTAGCAATATCCTTATAGCATCCAAATCCTTATGGATATTATGTCCAATAGCTTATATCCCCTCATGATTGATCTAGCCATGCCTCCTTCCCTTACCATTACTACCCTATGGAATATTACAGAGCACCTTTGTTAAGAGGAAAGTCTCCTTTTTCTTTTCATCCTCTATATCCCTCAACAACTCTTGCATCATAAACTACCACATCCTTGTCACCTACTCCACCTATGTAAGGGGAAATTCCACCACAACAACAGTAGCCAAATGCCACAAGAATAGTAAACTAGTAGTCAAATATTCATTTGAGCGATTTTGAACTAAAACCTCACAAGAGATCGTTCTTCAAAATGAATAGCCCCACAAAACTCTCATAGACACCTATGGCTATTAATCCTGACCCATCTACCTTTGAAAGTGCCCTTGAGCCACCTTCAAACCAAAGGACCTCTAATGTCCACATTGTTATGTTGAACCATGCGATCACAAATTGGATAAAGGCTAGCCACCTTCCAATGAAATAATCTAATCTTAGAAGTCCTTTCATTTATTTGCAAATTGCAAGATATTATTTATGTAAGGCTTTGTTGGACTCAAGTTCTAAGGTGAACTTAATCTTCCAAGAAATGTACAAGACCTAGAACTTGCCTCCTCTCAAAGAGAGTAATATCAAACTAAGTTGGCATACTAGTCCATCATTGTTACTTTGGGACTAGTGGAGGATATTGTAACCACCATCTATGGATGATCCTATCCTATAAATTTCCTTGTAATTAATGTAGATAATTGTAAGGGAAACTTCCCTATTATTATGGATGGGCATGACTAAGTACTATAGATGCCAAGATGGGAATTTAAGATCTTTCCTTGGAAATATCCAAGGAAAATGAATTTGAAAAACTAGAGAAGAAGAATCTTTCATGCATCGCATATACAACACAAGGTTTCATTGCATGTAGAGAATATGGATGGTAAAAGGGACATCTATCCAAGTATGTAATCAGTGTGCTAAAATAACAATTATTCAGTAGAGCCTATATGCAACATAGAGCAGGAAAGTATCTAATAGCTGACATAATATCATCAAGCTAAACTTACAATATGCATGAAACCATTGGAGTGCCCCATGAGTGCCTACATTGAGAACATGAATGAAATGAAGTAACTCAAAGGTTAACTCTCCCATACACAAAATGAAATGGATTGGGAAGAGTTGGAAATCCCTGATTACTTCAAGTAGAAACCCCCTAAACTGAAAGCTTTACCAACAACTTTAGAATATGCTTTCCTTAATAATGGTAAGCCTATAATCATTAATGCCAACCTTGATCAAGATCATAAACAAAAGCTATTAAAGGTGATTAAAAAGTGGTCAATAATCTTGACTTGGTGATATCATAAACTCACTGAGATAGGTACCCATATATGCCAGCATCACATCTATACAAACACTTCCATTAAGCCAAAGAGATAACCATAGAGAAGGTTAAACCCAAAGCTTAAGCAAATTGTCAAGGAAGAAGTGGAATAACTTCTTAAGACTAGGTTCATATATCCAATTATGGACAGTGAATTGGTTCGTACACCTAAGAAAAGAGGGAAGTGGAGAGTTTGCATAAATTTCAAGCTATTAAACATGGAAACTTTCAAAGATCATTTTTCATTGTAATTTGTTATCTAAGTGAAGGACATCATTGTAGGAGATTACCATTACAACTTTCTAGATGGTTATAATGGCTATAACCAGATTTAGATTGGATCAAAAGATTAGGCCAAAACAACATTCACAAATCCTTGGGGAACTTTTGCATACAAAAAGATGCCCTTTGGCCTATGCAATACTCCAACTACTTTCCAATGTTTGGTGCTTAGTATCTTTTAATAGTAGATTGGTAGTGCAGTAGAAGTCTTCATGGATGACTTCTCTACCTATGGTACCACATTTGAGCAAGCCTTGGACTATTTTGAGCAAGTGCTTTAATGATGCATGGAGACTAACCTAAAGCTCAACTGGCAAAAAAGTGATCTGATGGTCCAAGAATGCATAGTCTTGGGGTACTAAATTTCAAGACAAGGGATTCCTTAGTGGACCTAAAAAAGGAATAAGTAATCCAAGGAATCACCAAGTAACCTAGAAGGGTGAAAGATGTAAGGTTATTCCTTATTCATACTAGTTATTATCAACACTTCATCAAGAAATTCTCAAAAATTACTAAGCTATTAGTTAAGCTAACAAAGGATGTACCCTTCAACTAGACCAAGGAATGAAAGTTAGCATTCCAACAATTAAAGTAAAAGCTCATAGAAACTCTCATTCTACATGATCTTGATTGGTTCCAACCCTTTCACATCATAACAAATGTATTTAATTATGCCTTGGGGACCATGCTTACATAATTGAATGATCAGAAACATCCTTGCTACATCCTTTATGTAAGCAAAAGCATTGTGGGGGCATAATTAAACTATACAACCACTATAAAGGAGCTCATGGCGATGGTGTACAATTTAGAGAAATTCAAGTACTATGTGCTTGGATATCAAATCTTTGTGCACATAGACCACAATGCCATAAGGTTCCTCATGAATAAACCAATGATGAACCCCTATGTCATATTATTATTAGTAATTCTACAAGAGTTTGATATCATATTTGTGGACAAAATGGAAATTAAGAACGCAATCATTGATTACTTATCTAAGTTATGGAAGAAAAAAGAGGATGATGAACCTTTATCTGATCAATTCCTAGATGAACTCCTATTTGCCAAAGCTATTGAAGCTTGAAATCTTGAAGGTCCTAATTAGTACAAAGAGTTCCTCTCTTATCTACTCACTCAGGATACTCCACAAGAATTGGGCAACAACAAGAAACAATAGTTTCTTTGCCAAGCCAAGCATTATATGGAGACTAAGGGTAACCTTTATAAGGTTTGTTTTGATTGCTTGGTATGATGGTGCATGCCCAATGCTAATCAACTATAGATCCTCCAGGATGCTCATGAAGGTTCTTGCAAGGGCCATTACATAGGAAGGAGAACAACCATGAGAATCCTCATGGTAAGATATTACTAGCCAACAATCTTCAGGGATGCCCATCAATTTTTCCATTCATGCAAGAGACATCAAAGAGATGGAGGAATGACCATACAAATGGAAGGGCCCCAACAATGGATCCAACCATTAGAGCCTTTCGACCTTTGAGGCATTGACTTCATGGGCCCCATCAACACCATGTCCAATAGGAAGGCATACATCATCGTAGCAGTTAACTACTACATCAAATGTGCTAAAGTTGCAACCTTCACTGACTATTCATCTTCTCTACAATACCGTTTGTCCAACAAAGTGTGCTAAACAGGTTTGGCATGACAAGGGCGCTTATTTTGGATAATGGAACTCATTTCATGGGTGCTACTTTTTGAAAATTAATACAACACTTAAGGTTGAAACATAAATTAACAACTCCCTATCACCTATAAGCTAATAGCCAAGTTGAAGTTACTAATATGGAAATACCCAAGATACTAACATGAACCATTAGTAAATATAGGAAAGACTCAAGCACAAAACTCAACAATGATCTATGGGCTTATCAATCAACANTGAAAACACTTATTAGTTCTTGAACCAGGATGGAGAATATCCCCCATGACTAATCTTATGGTTGCACATTCAGGAGATGGGCTACACAATCCCTTGGTTATACACCACTAGTTTTCCATGTATCATTGTTATTGATTTAATTAATCGTGTGGTAGCACATCTAACATTGGTTATTCAATGATAAATTATAACATTAAAATTTACATTTATGAACTTTTAGTAGTAACAACAGTTATGGAAAAAACTCAAGGTTTTCTATCAATAAAATAAAACAAAAAAAAATGACACATAAGAATAATTAAAAGAAACAAAGTAAAAAACATAAAAGAAGTTATAAAATATTCAAGAAGATGAAAAACATATGAAGAACAATGTAAGACAAAAAACTAAAAAATTGGGTAGCCTGCACATAATGTTAACATGGATGGCCATCTCCCCCATGACTGAGTTGGAAGAGAGAAATTTGAAAAATAGAATGTGCCTATTCATATGTTGAGGTGTTCATGTCATTGGTTATGTGAGTTTCTAGGAAAGGCTTTATTTGTTGGATGTTGACTAGCAACTTATTTTCTAGGCTTGAAGGGTGGTAAATTATCATGGCACCAGAAGGAAACTTTGTACGTTGTGGTACATGCATGGGGTTCTAGTAAAGAACCTTATTACTCGGTTGGAATTTAACTCTCCTTTTTTTTTGCATCATGAAATNACTAATAAGTGTTTTCATCTTTTTTATTTTTACAATTTCATATCATTTTCCTACATTCTTCCAAAATTTTTTGATTCTTAATATGTTTTTCATTTTTTCATATTTTCCTTTTCTTTATATTTTTTTTCTCTTTTCTTGAGTCATTTTCTTTATGTTTTATGAATGTCTTTTATGTTTCCATTAATAACATTATCAATTCATGATGCATGAGTCAATGTTATGTGTTGGGTTTTTGTGCTATATTATCAAGATGATTGGGTAAGTAATTGTGTAGAGCAATGAGACCACCTCATCCATCCCTCTAGTTCTCTAAAGAAAAGGTCTTTTTCATAGAACAATTTGGTTCTTCTTTCATGAAACTAAAATTAATCAATGATCATTGTACCTTGAAGAAAGACAAAATGACCAAGTGGGAATGGTAAGGGTATGACCTCAAGGGGATTTTTTGGGTTCTTTTCTTAACTTCATTCATGTGGTTTATGAGTCCTCTTGGAATGTATCATCATTCCTCCATTAACCAATAATAGAAAGCTAAAAGTCTTTGCATGGTGTGGTTCCCATAAAAAAATAAAAAGAAAAGAAAAACAAAAAATAAACAAACAAAAAAGAAAGAAAAGAAAAATAATAATAATGGGAATTCAAAGCACACCCCTTAGACACAATAATGGACTACAAGCACTGGTTATAGGGTTGAAAAGACATGTTACCAATGCCTGCAGATGCCCCTCTAACTAAGGCCCTTCCTTCCTTCTTCTCTTTTTCGAATGATGATTGTTCTTTGAGGTGGTTGTGGACTCATGGTGGTTGGCAGGAAGAAACACATCAATGCTAGGTTAGTGTTCATGGTATGGACTTGGTCTAAACTTGCAAAAATAGGTATGTTGATCATTTTAATCACATTTATCACAATAACCTATTATGGACATGGCCAAGTACCTTACGTCCTGATCTCTGCAATCCCTTCTCATCCCATTATTCACATCATTGCTGCATGTGATTATGAGCCTTTTGGTCTTGTGTAGTATAGTGCAACATCCCAACCATGGTAGTTGTGTGTTGTTTGGAGCAAAGAGATGATCTACATTTAACTTCTTGGGTGCCCACAGATGAGTGGCGAGGTACCCCTACACTCAACCATACGAAATGAGCATAGCACGCGCGATCCGGTCAAACTCCGTAGACTAAATGCCTACACACCCCATGGAACACTTGGGGTTAATCATTTGTTGTCTTCCCAGACTTACTTGTAGTTGTCACGGTGTATGGTTAAGTAAGTCCGAGGTATATGATTTTTATAGTTTTTAATGTTTTTCTCCTATGCTATCGAGGTGAAGGGTTGAGAAACTAACTAACTCTAACTAATGACTAAGTCTAAATTAACTAGCGTCAGCATCTGTTCCCACTTACCGTACACACCCTGAACTATGCAACCACGGCTACCAAACGCTAATCGTTACTGGGATCACCACGCGTAACGCATGTGCTCGAAGTGGTCGTACTAAGGCACTTAACTAGCCTAAGCGTAATGAGCATCTATTCCTTGACTAGCCGTACACATCCTTAGATGCTCATAATCAATTCGTACTCATTTCGCATTCTAGAAGTTGAGGGTGAGAGAATCTAATCGTGATGAGCAGCCGATTCCTTAATTAGCCGTACACATCCGTAAATGCTCATAACCAAGTCGTACTCATGCTACGCTACTGCAGGGTAATAAATAATAGGTAAGAAATAACATGTAAGAAATAATAAGTAATAAAATCCTATTCCATGCACTACAAGGTTTATCCAAAAAGCTCGTCTTTATTTCCAAACACAACTTGCGTTTAGGTACAATGTTGCTTGAATAAAGATCCGTTCACTTGGGCACTCCTACTACAGGCACATGCAAAATATTCTATCTCTGGAGTGATCAATCTTCTAGAGTTTCCCTACTTCTAGCCTAGGATGGGAATTAAGAGGAGTGTCGCCTCTTATTTATAGATTTGGCGGTGGACCGCGATATCGAGTACGTGACATCGCAAGGGACAACGCAATATTGCATACGTAATATTGCATGGGATGCGATATCACAGCTCATGCAAATCGCGTCTCATCATACCCCCATGACTGAATGAAAACTCATCCTCGAGTTCCTTACAATAATATCGTGAAGGTATGGAATTATTGAGGGGAATGGAACTAATGGGATGACATGTGAACAAATCATCATTACAAGACTTGACAAAACTAGTGTTCATGACAACAAGGGTGAACACCTTATTACAATGACATCAGGCCTTAGTTGGCAGTTAAGAAAGAGAGAGAGAAAGAAGTGTTGGTGTTGCCAATGCCAAGATTACATCTTTGTTGTCCATCCATAAGTGCGCCATCGATCTTGTTCCTTGCATAGCTGCTTCAACGCTACTTCATTCCAAGTGTTTGCTCTAGATCCAATCCATTGTTTGTATGATCATCATTTGCACACACAACACAATCTTATATTAGCAAGGGTAAATGAATCATCATGTAATTGATACCTTGCTTCGGTGTAAGTTCATTAGCTAGGTTGTGGTATGGCTGATATGGATCGGGAGATATAGTAATGATGACTACCAAAGGTGTAGGGTTTAGGAAGAAAATCAAAAAATTTGGGGCTAGGAGAATATCAAAAAAATCGAGCCCCATACCCCCATGACTAATCGCAAAACTCCGGTAGCATTAGAATGGAGAAAGAAAAGGAATGAGAAAGATAGATAAAAAGGGACAACTATAGCATCGATGAAATGGATGTCAAGATGGTAATGAACAAAATAATAATTGATTGTAAAAATGTTAGGGAAAAGAAGTTAACTAGTGCACCAAATAGGAATGTCAGTGGGTCCTCCCCAAAGCAGGCTCATGCCCTTAATGCCCTGACAAACCCACATTCAAAGAGTCCGTAGGCTCAGGGAATGTCAATTGGAACAAGAGTTAAAGTATTAACCGCAAGAAGTTACCAAAAAGAAAACAATGTATCTACCAAAATATACACTAATGATACAACCGGNAAGGTGGTGTACAGCCCCTTGTGTGATGCATGATTAATGTGACTTGGCAGATCTCATTCCAACTTTGACCTCAAAACCAACCACATCTNTTGTGTGATGCATGATTAATGTGACTTGGCAGATCTCATTCCAACTCTGACCTCAAAACCAACCACATCCNTGCATCTCCAAAGAGCCACCACCATTCCGATGAAACAAATGAGAGAATGGGAAGCGAGAAGGGTCTTAGTTAGAGGGAACACTTTTAGTTCCATAACCAGTGGTTGTAGACCAAGTTTATTCGTCTAAGGCGTGTGCTTTGAATTCTCACTTTGTTTTTTTTTTTTTATGCATGAGAACCACACCATGTAAAGACTTATTATTTTTATTGACTCAGCTTCCGATAATTGGGTAACATCGAAACGGTGAGAAAATTCAAGAAGAAAACATCCAAGCACCCAAGAGAACGGCCAACACAAAAGCATCAAGTTCCCTTGAAGTCACACCCTTTTCAATCCTTGAGTCCTTCCTTAGTTTGAGAAATACCCGATCACCGATTCATTTAAGTTCTTATTAGAAAGGAGACTGTACATTTACAAGTCGAGAGAGATCATAGAAACTGGTGGATGGATGGCTAAAGTGGTCTCATTACCTGCCATATCAAAAGAAACATACCTTAGTATCAACATTGTGACTTAAAGGTAAAAACCAAACATTAGCAATCAATATGAAAATAGTTCATACCATCATTCTGAACACTTATTGGATAACAAACTTATAAGGTGGATCACACACACACACAAACAAAATGGAAAAAGTATAACAATGTTCTAAAACAAAAATTAGAAAAGTTAAAGAAATTTGTAAAATAAAAACATGTAAGACAAAAATGTGTAAAAAAAATCAAAAAAGAACTGAGGGCCCCATATGATTAGCATAGGTGGCCATCTCCCCCATGACTGAGTTGCAAGGAAGAGATCCGAAATAGAGAGCGAGGTTGCCCGCTAGTGGAGGTGTAACTTGTACTGGTTGTTGCGGGTTCACAGAAAGGTTTTGTTTATTGTACATTAACCAATAATCTTTTATCTGGGCTTTCAGGCTTATATATCATCATGGCTCCAGAGGAAACGGTTGTATGAATAATATAGGATCCTTCCCACAATGTTTGGAATTTCGTACGCTGAGGTACGTGCATGGGATTCCAGTAAAGGACCTTGTCACCTGGTTGGTACCTAAACCTTCGGATCCTGAAGTCATGACGTTGTTTACTGTGTGCCTTGTGCAACTCATTTAATGATAGTGCAACCAATCTATTCTCGTTTAGCACATTCAAAGTTGCCAACCGTTGTTTTTGTGCTAGGTCAAGGTCTAGGTGAAGGTCGCAAGCCATGGATAGTGTACGGAGCTCATTTTGTATGGGAAGCTTGGGTAGTTTCCTGTACACTAACTCATAGGGAGAATAGCCTATAGGAAGCTTCCAAGTAAAGCGGTATGCCCAGAGGGCGTCATTCAGTTTTGTGCTCCAGTCTCATCTAAATTTGCTAACTGTTCTCGTTAATATCCTGGTAATCTCCTAGTTAGTAACCTCGGCTTGGCCATTAGCTTGGGGGTGATAAGGTGTGGTCAATTTATGCTGAACCCCTAAGCATTGCATCAGTTTGTGAAAGGTTGCACCCGTAAAATATGTTCCATTATCATAAATGAGTGCACATGGTACACCAAACATATTAACAATTTGTTGTTGTACAAATCGTGCAGCCGTAGATGATGTGTAGTCTATTACTATGGCTACTTCAGCCCATTTGGTTAAGTAATCAATAGCAACGATGATATATGTTGTTCCATTGGACATTGGTGTGATAGGCCCCATAAAATCTATTCCCCAAATATCGAAGGATTCTAAAGGTTGAATCCATTGTTGCGGACCCTCCATTCTAGTAGTCATTCCATCATCTCGTTGGCAACGTTCACAGAATTGGACGAAATGATGGGCGTACTGGAATAGAGTTGGCCAATAGTATCCTGCAAGCAAGACTTTGGTAGTCGTTCGTCTCCCAGCATAATGACCCCCACAGGGG
>MNCI01008078.1:68674-89109 GCA_015680685.1 Gnetum montanum | reverse complement strand
CCTTAATCAAAGGTGAGATCCTAGTTCATCTTATTTTTCCATCAACTCGTAAATTTATAATGACTATTTCAAATTCCTCTAATGATGATGCTATTATCTTTAGCTTGAATATATTTTCTTGGAATTTAAAATCTTCTAGTCTATCTAAGGAGCAACTCATGAGCTTAAAGGAAACTAACTAATTTATCCTAGAGTATCTTAATTAATATGATTTAACTAATTAGGTGCTTCTTCTAGCACTAGCTAAATTTTTGTAGGAAGAATATGGCCCTACTTATGAATAATTTAGATAACTCATTTTAGGTGGTTTCTAGTCTCTAGCTCCACCAAGGCACAGATACCCCCAAATAGCTTTTGTTAATTTAAATGGACTAATTATGGCTAAATCTATTTTCACTATAAAATACTTCCAAAAAAATGTTGTCTTGTATGTAACTAATGGCTATCTCCTTTGGCTATCCCTCAAAGTAACTATGAAACTTAAATAGCTTTCTCAAAAACTTTACTTCAAATCCAACATAAATAATATAGTAAATAAAAGATTTTATAGAAGATATTAGACTTTAATTTTAAGGTATTTACTATCTAACTTCCCAAAGCTAAATCATAAACGTTTTGCTAAATAGTGTAAGAATTAGAGATTGAAAATTTATTTGTAGGGATCAACATTACATGAAAGATGACATCGATTCTACATTAAACTAGTTTAGAATTGACAATTATAGAAGCTATCTCATTCAACCAAAGCAATAAAAATAAGCTAAACCTTACTTTTCAAGGAAAATAACTTATTCTAAAAATCTATCTTTCGTTCAAATATAGCTATGAATAATTTAAGTTAAAACAAACAAGGAAAGCTATATAATTCTTATATCCATTGAGAGATTAAAACTAAAAGAGATAAGCAAAACCTATTTATTATGCCATTATAAGAATTGTCTTTACAAGTCCTTTCCAAAAGTGTCTTTTAGCATTTCCAAAAGGTCTCCCAAGAAATCACCCTTTTTCTATTTTTCTCTAGGCTTTATATAGTAGCCATTGGTAATTACAATAGTTAAAAAAATTAAGGCTTCATCAATTTCATGGTTTGCTCATATAATTGTAGGTCATTGAATAGTTGCTTAGTTTCTTGATAGATTTTCTTCATTATCTAAATCTGGAGCCCTTTTATTGGTAACTATTGAGATAACCTTCCATGATTGAACAAAACCTTTATGGCTTGATTCAATGTATATGGCTTAGTATTGTCAAGATTCTTCATAATAGATTTAGCTCTTATTTTGCAAGCACTTAATTTTGTTAGAGAGTTGGTTATTTCAATTAATGCAAATCCTGCACTAGAACAAGTTTGTTCCAATTCTATTTATTATGAGAAACTTTAGTCATTATCCTTGTAACTGCCATCATCACAATATCTAAGAAACCTTTTTTATTCTAAAGTAATGCTTCTCTTTTTACTTTGGTTATTTCAAATAGTTCTTAAGCTCTCCTTTTCATCTGAACAAAAATGACTTGATTTCCTTTACTTTCTTTAATCTTTGCTCTAATCTCTTGTACCTAGTTTTTGTTATAGTTGATCTTAGCAATTAGCTCTTGAAAATTTGGTTGCAATAAGTAAGAATGATTTGAAGCCTTATCCTTTTAGCCTATTCTAATTCAAAACTCACAACAACCCACTTTTCTTCTAGTTGCATTATAGCCTACTCTTTGTTTTCTAACAATGATTCCTTGATAGTAATCATTGTCTTAAGATGTTCATTTTTATCTTTGAAGCATCTTAACTCTTCTTCTGGTTTAGCTATTTCTTGTTCATTTTGCATTAGATTCTCCTTGAGTTTAGTGATTTTTTTTAAAGTACTTGATCCATTCCTTTGATTATAATAGCTATGGTTTCTAATATGTATTGATGGAACATTACTAGCTTTTACCCTCTAGTTTGTGGATAGTCTTTCTTATAGGACTAGATGATACTTGCTTTTATTTCTGGCTTTGTAGGAAGCTTATGACTTATAACAATTCATCCTTCCTTTTTTGTTAACTTTGAAGAACTGGGCTACTTCCTTCATCAAATAGCTTGATGGAAAGTCTCAGATCGTTAGAGATAATGCTAAGCTCTCCTCTTTTCTCTAGTGTTGCTACTATAGATCTTTTAGTCTTTGTTTCTCTAATAGATACAACTCTTTTAGAAGCTTTTGCTAGTATTTTTTATTATCTATTATTCTTTCTATCCTTATTTTTCTAGTTGCTTTAATTCTGACATACTCAACACCATTTGATATGAAGCCTTCATTTGAAATGGCTTCTTCTAGATCCTAAAGCTTCCAAGAGAAATAATTCTCTTCTACTTGAGATAAATACTCATTAAGAAAATCCCTTACCAAAGGATAATCTTTATTTTCCATCCATCTACACACTTTAGTAACTAGTTGATTATAGGTAGAGACCAGAAGCTTTATTGATAAACTTCCTTTTAGTTGCTTAAGAGCTTCATCCTTGGCTTAGTTTACCTCTTTTTTTATAGCTCTTTGATAGAATGTATCTATTTCATTAGGCTGATGAACCTTACATGTCTTGGTAGTTGAGTAAATTTTCTTAGGAGTAAGTTTTCTTAGAAGATAGAGGAAATTCACATTGTTCTTTGTATCTTTTAGGAATTCCCTTTAGATGCCCTGCATTGTTGAATTTCTAGAAGCCAAATTTCAAAGGAAAAACTTCCTTATGCTTATATTCATGCCTTAATGGGCTCTTCCACATTTGTCTTTCCACTTCTAATGTTTCCAAATAAGGAGATATGAACCTGGGAAGTTTTAAACCTTGTCCTTCAAAACTTGCTATTAAAATTTTAGTATAATAGACATGCAAAGAAATAGCTCCATAACACTTGTCTCTTATTTCTTTGATAATTTTCTAGTCAATTCATATTGGAAAGGATCCTAGAATGAATTTAAAGAGATGGGGGTATATACAGTTCATCAAAAATTCTAAGGCTTTAACATCAAAATAGTTTCTTTCATAAATAACTTGAAAGAAATCATAACCAGAATCTTCAAGTTGGGCCCTTCATTATGATGCATAGCTAACAAAAACTGGGATCCTCCATTTAGACTCAGGAATATCATTTAACAAATAATCAATTAAAAGTAAGCTTAAAATTAATTGAGCCCCTTGTTCTTGAATTTCCACCAACATACTCTGCAATACAACATTCATGTATTCTACAGGAAAGAAATTATTTTTATTTTATAGTGCTATCGAGGCCTAGATATGATAATCACCAACTAAGTTTATCTCATATCTTGAATAAAAATTTAAATTTGAAATAAAAATTGTGTAGAAATCTGAGCTCTGTAGCTTTAGGAATGACATTATGATATCCCTAGGCTTTTATAATATTAGCCTTTAAGAGCTTGAAAACCTTACCTAGTTTTGGATGAGAAAAAAATTTATAGTTGAGTAGCTCCTTATTATACTAATGAGCTTATACTTCTATTATGCTAGGCTTTATGAAACCATAGAACTCATATGCCTTTTGACACTAATGTCAATGTAGCATTCTCTATTTTCCTTAAGGTAAAGCTTGTCCCTCTCATAAAATATTTTGGCTATCAAGCAGTTTATTACACCTCTTATAATGTTTTTCCTAGGCTTGAAATTGAGCTTGTGGAGACTTGTATTCTCATAAATTTCTTGTCAATCCTCCATTACTTTTGTAGCTTGAAGCTTAATCTTTTCTATCAGGTCATGGTCTTGATCAAATTCAAATAAATCTTTCTCTTCTACTTCTAATTATAAGCATCCAACATCAATCCATTGTGAAAGTTGATAAATGTTCAACTTGAAATTCTATAAATAATTAGAAAAGTTGAAAGTGTCAATGTCCTAGAATTTCGTACGTGCTTTCTCCTTTTCCTTGTGAGATATATTTGCTAAGATTCAAAGGGCATTAAAAAATATTTTCTCAATGCTTGAATGATAGCTCTTGCTCTGCTTCAATGCCTAGATTTTATTACTAGTGACTCTATGATTTAGAATTCATTGTGAGCGCATTCATAAATACTTAGGGCTTCATCTTTTAATTTTCTCACTTAGGGATAGGTTTTTTGAAGCATTTTAAGACATGTTGCAAGCTTTGATTTCATTGAGCCACTCTGTAAACTTTATTAAATACTGACATGCCTTGGTATGAATCATTTGATTTCAACATTTGATCCATCTTTTATTAATCTAGCTCTTTATTTTTCCTTAAGAATGGTAAGGGTGTCATGGCATATAGATAGAACTACTTTGTAGAACCAATTTTGGATTCTATTAATAAGGTTTTGTAATCTTTTCATTCCATTAATTTGGATGTGAAAATTGAAACTCAAATTTTTATATGAGGTTGTTCTTTCTTCTAGTATTAATTAAACTATTGGAGAAAGAACCTCTACTAATGTTGTTCTTAATTAAGCTTCAATATCTCTCAATGCTCTTTTTAATTTATAGCTAGTTGAGCTTGATTGGAATTAAGCATGTGCTTAAATTGACGAGTTTTGTGTTTAAAATTTTGAATTAGAGCTCTTTTGTATCTTGATATAGCTTATAGAATCAATTTGTAGAACTATCTTTTGGTTTTACAAGCTCTCTTCTTTTCCTTGAGCTGATGTGGCATAGCATCTTTGTAACTTACTCATAGAACCACTTTTTGGTTCTATGAACTCTTCTTCTATTGTGGCATTTAAATTTTCAAAAATATTTCTTACATTGAGTTTAGATTTAACAAAAGTTAGCCATGTATGGAATAATCCTTAGTAGGTTCAATGTCTAGGATTTATACTTTTTGCTATGACATGGAATGTAGAACCATTTTATAGCTTTCTTGTAGACCTAATATTGGTTCTACAAACTTACTCTACAAATCAACTAACATGGTAGAGTGATTTTTGAGCTTTTATATTGAATCGATTTTGGTCCCTTAAGCTATGTTATACTCCTTAGCTTTTTAGTCTTCATCTATATACTTCATACTATGCTGAGCTAGATTTAAAATATAGTGCACATATGTTTAAATTAAGTTCATAATCTTCTATGAGCCCAATATAAGCTCTATTTAATCCAACATTTCTTATAAAACTATTTCAACTTTTCCTTGTAGAACCATTTAATTTTTGGTTCTACAAACCTATGTTACACATAGTTTATGTGATGAGGTTTTTTTAAAATTGATTTCTTTGGTCTTATGAACTCGTTGGCTTGTCATAGCTGATGTGGTAGTACTAAGAGGAAGCTAGTTTGTAAAATCAAATTTTGATTCTACAAGCCCATATATTAAAAGTTAACATGATTTGTAGAACTAATTCATAGCCTACTTGTAGAACTAAATTCTGGTTCTATGAATTCATCTTACAAAAGAGTTAACATGGTAAAACCACTTACACACTTGCCTAGAGAACCAAATTATGGTTTTATGAGTGACACTTCATTTCATGTTTCATTTTTGAATGATGATATGACTTGTAGAACCATTTTAGCTCTTCTTTTTAGAATCAAATCTTCGTTTTATAAACGCACTTTATAAAATAGTTGATGTGGAAGAAGCAGAAATAAATTTTTATTACTTATAATGTATCTTATAAAACTACTTTTTCTTTTTATTTGTAGAACTAGTTTTTGGTTTTACAAACCTATTTCATACAAGAAGCTGAAATGGCTTGTAGAACCAAATTTTGAAGCTTACTTGCAAAACCTAATTTTGGTTCTACAAAGTCCACATTCTCTTCAAAGCTAATTATAAAATCTACTTTGGATTAAATATATAATCTCTTTGAATACTAGTGATGAAGGATTGGGTATTCTAACACTTCACCAAATAACTTATGAGTGCACACACGTGACCAAATCATAATCCATGGATGGAAAATGTAAGTATGCTTGTGGTTAATAGCTAGTTTGTGATCATTTTCTTTTCATGTTGAGTTAGTGAAGTGTAAGTAGTATGGTTTAACTCGTAGTGAGGTATATGATATTGTGATGTTGTAGGATCAAATTACTCCTAAATGCTTCCATAATGAAAAGAATGAGAATAAAGTCTAAATCTAAGTGATAACTAAAATGTAAATCTATTCAGGCTTATTGCAATAAGCATCCATTCCTAGATTTTTGTACACATCCTAGGCTCATGCAACCATTACTAGGATTACCAAGTGAATTCACTACTAAGTAAATCAAGTGAAATCATTATTGGGTTACCAAATGATTATACTTAATGTTCGAAACTAGTCATACTTATTCTACCTTACTAATGAACATGGTAAAAGTAAAGTACTTAGAAAATGTAAAGAACTATACTAAAGTAAATATATTAAAGAAATGAAAATTAAACTAAGTAAGGAAAATGATTAAGTAAAAATAAAGAAACTAAGTAAAATGTTGCAATGATGAGAAATAATCTCAATGGTGGCTCCTCCATCGGCTATTTTCCTTTATCAATAGGCTTTGAAATATAATATTTGTTGAGTAGCACCCAAAGTGTTTCCTCTTTTGATCTAAGATCATGTACCTATCTTGGAAAATTTTGCAATGTTTGCTAGTATTGGTACTTCCCATGGATATGGAAGCTACAAAAATATCTTATTTTCTTTTACATATCAAGTTGCAAACTATCTTCTTTTTTCTTCAAATGCCTTACCTAGTTTTTATAATTCTTGATAATATATTATTCTACGAGCCAAGTTTTCTACCACATCCTTCTAATCTTGATAGCTAGCTTTTACTATGTCAAGTATATAGTTTGCAATATGCAATTTTTGTTATGCATCCTTATTGTCTACAAACTATTTCTTGGTCTTTGAAGTATTCTTTGAGCATCTCATGCTTTTTGGCCTCATTCTACTATGCGCAATTCTCAATGATTGACTTTTGGTGGATAGTGTAGATTTCTTCCTTTGATAGGATTCTATTTTTCTTAGTTAATTTTCTCATATATTAGTTGACTCTTGCAAATTACTCTCTAAGTTGATGGATGATTTTCTCAAGAACATTCTTCTATTTCTTTATATCTATTAACCTTATGTTTTCTGCAACAATTTTCTTATTTTCTTCTTTAAGGATAGTTATTGCTTTAACATGAGCATATATTTGAGCCTTTGCCACAGATGCATTTCATGTTGTTTTTTTCTTTTCCTTCTTCACTTAGATGTTCATGGATATCAACCGAGTCACTTGTTTAGCTTCGAATTTTTCAAGCTAGTTTGGCACTATGTAGTGTGTAGGATATTTTCTTTTTGCTTTGAGGGTTGTCAATTCGGCTTGCAATCTCTTCACTTCATGTTTTGCATGCTCAGTTCTTATTTTGGCCATTACCATCTTACACTTTGTTGTGATTAGATCTAACTAAACTACAATGATATCGCTAGGAATATCAAAGAGATTTTGCATTACTTGGCCTATCTACAATAGTTGATCCATGATATCATCATACTTTGTTGGGGGTGTGGATATATTGGATAACATTTCAACATATCTGGCTCCAGTAATATCTGTTAGTGACACAATGGAAATATTAAATGATTCTTTCATGTGATCTATGATCACCTCTACTTCTTCTACTACATCTTAGTGTTGCATCACCACAACCATGACTCATTCTCCTATGTCTAGCATGACATAAAAATATGAAGTGTTCCTAGAAATTTGTTGTGCCTAGTCTTTATTTCTCATGCCTATAGAGATACTTGAGCGCTAGCAGGTTCTATTAATATTGTAGGTCTTACAGAATTGTCTCTTATTTTGTACATTGCAAAATATTTCCTAGTTCCTCACATATGGTTTTAACAAATTTCTACAAAGGGCTCATGGAAGGTCTATGGTCATATTGTACTAGTGGAGCACTTAATTTAGGTCTATCACCAATTGGTGTTGATCTAGAAGAGCCTTGCATGGCTCATGTCCAATGATCTGCAGGTAAATGAGTGGAATTCCTAGTTTAAATCTTTTCATGGGAAGATTTCTATCTTTGATCAAATTAGAAAAAATATGAGTTAGCATTATAGTAAGAATCTGAGGCGGCACTTGGTTTGAAGGGTCCTTGAAGATATTTCATGCAAAGGGTGAGGATATTGAAGATGCAGCATGATCAATTATACTAGGTTGTGAGGGTTAGAGAGCATTGCTAGGTTGGAAGAAGGGTATTTTTTTTTGGATCAATTATTTGAATCACTTAGCTGTAAAGCCTATTATGAATGTACAGCCCTCGTAGCATTTCATTGTTGGCGCTATGAAGAAATCTCACCTTGCATGGATGGAGCAGGATATAACTAGGTTGAAGGTGGAGGTGTGTGTGAAGATGGATGTAGAGGGTGGTATGGATATGGATATGATTTTTTTCCTCGAGTAGATGGTGAATGTGTTTGGTGATACTTTGGAGGGTAATAGTGATGCTAAAATGAGGTATAACTTGTAGAACTTCTTGGGGAGACAGGTTGTTAAACATAGCACCCATATGGATTTGGTTGCCTATAAGGGTACTACTACCTTAGCAATGGCATTCCCCACTATTTTTGTTGGTAACACTATTGGTATTATTCATAAGGTTGTGTAGAAGCTCCACTTGGGTAGTAACCTTGTTGTTGCTGGTGGAACTACCTTGGATTGCCTTAATGTTAAGGTAATCATCTAGGTGCTTGCCTACATGCCAGTCAAGGATTCAAGGCATACATCCTAGACTCTTGTAAGTGTGACACTATAGGGAAACAACCCTTTGGATGTTTGTATTGACAAATTTCACAATTAGTTTCATCATTAGAGTCATTTTCCACAACTTCTTCTACGACAGCAGCATTGCCCTTACCTCTTTGATAGGCACATTCAACTTGTTTTCACCTTCTACAATTATGATTACTATTATGCTCATTAGATTATTTATTGATCTTCATAGCCATTTGAAATTTTTCATCCAAAGAGTCCCATAATTTATTAACCTTTGCCAAAATATTAGAAATAGATTTGTGGATGTGTAAGGTTTTCTTGCTCACCACTTCATTGAGTGGTGACTCCTTATCACAAAATCAAACCTTTCATTTTTTGATGAAAGGATTCCTATGATACTATTCTACACTTTTTCTTTTTCATAACTCACCTTCTTCTTTTGCTACTTGTTCAATTAGCCTTTGGATCTAATGAGCTCTTAGTTCATACAATCATCCTTGGGCATACACCCTAAGAGTTCTTCTAGTTTCTACTTTAAGCCCATCTATGATGTGGCGAAGTTATTCCCTCTAAGAATAACCATGGCTAGGGCATTAGTGTAAGAGTGAATATTATCTATCCATGGTGACATCCAAGTGTTCATGTGTTCCCTATTTCCAACCTTGGATTTGCCTTCTCAGATTAGACACTCTAGAGTATGTTTGGTATTTATCATTAAATAGCTCTAACATAGTACTCTATCGGTGAATGGATTCTGGTTCCAAGGATCAGTACCAAATTTTAGCTTTCTTAATGAGTTTCCTAGGGAAAAGCTTGAGTTTCTACCACTCATTTTCTATATTTTGTAACGCACAGGCATTGTGGAAATCTTGTAGATGTGTCTGTGAATTAGAGTTGTATCCCCCTTTAAATCTTGAGATATTATTCATGTCTAAGCACTTGATCCTATTATCTTTCATATGCCTAGTTGGAATTTTAACTGCCTCTACAATATTGAGCATACTTTGAGTTGCCAATAGAGGTTCATCATCATCACTATGTCAATGATGTTGATGATGGTTTTAACCACCCCTTCAGTCTTAGTAGCCTTCACGATCATTGTTATCTCATTGATCACCTTCATCATGATTATTTTGATGGTGGCTTCTATGAGAACCATCAGATGAAGAGGAATTTTTAGAATCAAATGAAGAGGATGGAGAGGAAGGTGGACTACCATTGCCATTGCAGTGTTTTCCACCACTCTTTTTCTTATTATGTCCATCATCTTTAGATCCTTTAATATTGTGATGCTTCCTTGAGTACCTACCCTGGCTATCACTTTTTCTTGAACCTATTTTATAAAATAGTGAATCACAAGGTTCATGATCACACCCTTATCATCAATAATAGGGGGTGGAGAATCTTCATGTTGAGAACCTTCAAAGGGATGATCCTCATTGTCATCTTAATTTAGTAAGAATAAGGGATTAGTGTACTCTTTCCCCTTCGTAGCCTCATGGAGATTCTCCTAATGTCGATATTGCTTACGTTGTGTTTTAGTGGGATAGTAGTTTTTAGTATCATAACCATCCACAATGTACTCTTCATGAAGATCTGAGATACCCAAATTCTTAAGAGTTTTAAGTAGCATCCTAGATACAGATCAATCAGGGGGCAAGATAATGTTGCCCTCCATATCATGCCATCATAGTTGTTCTTCTTGATGTAGGATGAAGGTGAAGTTTGGTACATACGTATCTAGATGAATATATACCACTTTGCACTCTTGTGGGACCAATGGTTTGACAACTTTGTGCTTGTAAGAAAAAGAAGACATTTTGCTAAACAAAATAAAATTATCAGTGTGCTTTTATAATTATATGTATAGTGGGAATGATATTGACCTTGAGGTTCATACAATGATATTAATGGTATTCACTTAAATCTAAATAGCACATGTTTTAACAAACAAAGTACCTAGCAATGATGCCAATGATGAGTAGCGAGGTACCCCTATGCCCAACCATATGAATCACAAGTGTTCATGTGTGATCCAACCAAATTCCATAGACTTTGTAGTTTTCATGCACTAGTCTTCTAGGAAGTGAATCTTTGCCTTAAGGTCAATCATTGTCTTCCCAATTACACTTGTGATGTACCTTAGTATGGTTAAGTGTAATTGAGGCATCTGATTTTTATCATTTTTTATTTTATGGTTTGGTGTTCAAATGAAGATAAAAGTAATTGGATTAACTAATTTAAATTAACTAATTAACTAATGTCTAACTAGTCCTAACATAAGAATTTGGTCCCACTTTCCACACAAATCTTGAACCCAAAGTAATTGGATTAACTAACTAAGTGCTATGCTACTAGGTGTACCAAGCAATAATGCTGTTAGAATTACCAAGTGAATAAGTGTTACACTTGAAGTGGTCATACTTATGTGTTTAATCTCTCTTGCTTAATTGCTTCATTAAGTTAATTACTGGAAAATATTTGATAAATAATTGAAAAAATTTAATAAATAATTGAAAACATTAAATGCATAAATAAAATACTTAATATATCCAAAGTGCTACATGGTTTATTAGAAAGCTCGTCTTTATTGCTGCACACACTATCATGCTAAGGTGGAATAATCCTCAAATAAAAATTTGTACACTTAATAACTTCTACTACAACCACTTGAGAGGAAAATTCTAACTCTCAAATAAATAAACTGCAAGAGCTTTCTACTAAAAAATCTCTATTGCCATAAATGTGGCTAGTGAATGCATATTTATAGCTGAATATAGATACTATGTTGATATGGCCTCATAAACACATGATACGATGCATCAACGAGGCCTCGTCATTGTAGCCAATTGAACTATGATTCATCAATTTTGATGGTAAAGGTTATCTAGGAAAGATATGAAGTACAAGAAGAAACATGAAAAGTGGAGAAAGATTTGTATACCACACATGTTAAGATCTTTCAGGAAGAAGATTCTTAAGAGGGAAAGAGTGTAACACCCCTACCTAAGGCACTCATTACCCCTTGGTATGCTTATCATTTTAATCCTAGATGTCATTTTAGCTAACCTATGTATATGCTTTATTATTCTTTTATTATGGTTGACTATGAATTTATATTTTGTGCTATGTGACTTACTCTACCATTTAAATAGTCTTTTAATTAAATGTATTTTAATGTCTTATTTTCATTTTTTTTTCAAAAAATGAGTTGTGAGCCTAGTGGTAAGACACTTAAATTGGAAGTTCTAAATCATTTGTTCCATTCCAATGGGTAATACTTAGTTATATAAAATTTTAATTTGACTACATATCTTGGTGTACACCTATGTTTCACTTGTTTTTGGTTTCAACACCCNTTCAACTTTGTTATTAGTTTGGGGCTTAGACATAATTGTTAACTTGGAGTTAGTCATAGCTATTACCTTTGTCACAGGAGATGCCCATTAGGCTAGTGCTACGTATCAACCCATACTAGAAAAATAATTTAAATATATTTTTAGAATTAGGATTTATTTTTATTTTTATTTTTATTTTTTCATGAGATTATTCGTTTTTTCCAACACTACTAAGCCCTTGTAAGAATATATACTAGGCAACTACTTCATGAGAGATCATCCAATTACATGACTAACATCTACAAGATAGAGCTAAAAGGAAGATTTTGCTAGATTGAATAGGAGCTAGATTTAGATCTACACTAACAACTAGAACCTTCACTATACCATATTTTTATATCTTACTTAAATTCCATCATTAACTTATAATTTTTCTTAGAATTAGAATCCTATTTGGGACATCAAATGCTAGTAAGGATCCTTTTTGTAGCACTATCAATTTAGGTAGGGTAATTCAACAATTTTTCTTCATTTGATGGGATTTTCTTTGTTTTTCACACAAATTTATTTGGTCAATCTTAGTTTATTTAATAGTTGTTTAATAAAATTCCTAAATTCTCATATCCCATATATTATTATTATTTTCTATATTTTGATGAAATTATGAGATTTGTTATCATCCATGGGATGTTAATTAATGTTTTAACTTGGTTTAACCACTTTTGATTATGTTTTTTCTTTTTCTCGATTTTTTAAATTCTCAACTATAATTAAAGTTTTGAGTTATTTCTTTCATTTTTTATCCTCAAAAAAACTTTCTATGTGAACTGTCCAAAAGAAAAAGTTGTTCATGTTACTAGCATGAATCATGAGGTGTCCTTCCTAATCCATTATGATCCCATGACAAGGTCATAATAAATTTTTATGATGTTAGAAAATGCCACATGAAAAGGTAAGAAAATTTTATAAATTGATCCCCAATTTCTAGGTATTGTGAAATTAAGAAAACAAAAACACCATAGCTTCTAGGGTTACCTATAATGTCTAAAAACTTGAATACAAAATATGATAATATTTTATCATTTTTAGTATCTTAGAACAACCTCTAAGAGCTTATATTTCCTTTTTGTCATTCTTTTTTTACATTTTCAGACCTTCATTCACACATACATTTTAACTTTTTCCTTAGTTTGACATCTAAGAAATTGAGTTTGGTATCACAATTCTAGGTCTTTGATACTTGAGGCTTTGCTTAAGTTTTGGATTTGTCTCCAAGTGTGACTACTTGGTATCCTAGTAGTGTATCTAGGAGCACTCAAGTAATATACACTTGATAATCCCAGAAGTAGTACATGAGGTCCAAGATGTGTATAGATGATTAAGGACAGATACTCATTACACTTAGGCTAGCTTAGATTCTCTTCTCCCACTCCCTCTTAGCTAAAAAAAAGTTATTTTCCATTACCTTTAGGAGTAGCACTAGTTTAGGCCCACATCATACATCTCACTTTGGACTAAATCATACGTGATGAAGCAAATACTAGTCCAAGTGGGAAGACAACGAATTGCGATCAACATATAATGATCTAGATAACACAACTAGCCTGTCCACAAAGTTCAACCGGATCGTGCATGAACACTCATATTCATATGGTTGAGTGTAGGGGTACCTCGCCACTGATCATTGGCACCTTTGCCAGGGATGGTGCTAGTTATTTAGATTAGTTACAACATACAATATTGTTGTAACAAAGTATTCATGATATATCTTTTAGAAAAGAAATTAATTTCAACTAAGTCACACACAATTCATAACAATGTCTCTCTCACAAGACCATGAAAATGCAACAACTAGTAAGGCAATTCATTGGAGAACCAATGACATATATGATGATGAAGATGAAGTTAAGAGTACTCTATCCTATGCAAGGGTCTCCTATGATCATGATCACCCCAACGACACTCAAGGACTCTTGTCATCCAACTCTAGCACCTCTAGCGAGGATGGAACATCCCATAGAATGAAGGGGCTTGTAAGGCCTAGGATCTTCTTAATAGTTAACAAGAATTTGTCCAGGGATGATTGGAAGACTTACAAAAGTTAGGATAAGTTTTTTAGTTCTTTCTCTTCCTCTACTCCTTCAATGTTAGATTGTGACATGAATGACTATCTTCCAAGGGATTGGCGTAGAACTAAAAATCAAGCTCACAAAGAAAATCGAGAATGCCAACATGAACAAGGACAACATCATCTCAATGCGCAAACTCACAACCTACTTAGTGATGATGAACCCCTGCTGGCCACTAAGATCCTAATGCCTATACAAGAGGCTATTCAAATATCCTACAGGCATCGTAAAGAAAGCCATCTACCTAGGCTTGATTTAAACAACTTTTTCAAGTTTGTGGGAGGCTATGATTCAGATCCACAATAGCATATACAAGCCTTCTATGATGCCTTTGTATGGAATAATATCGATAATGGGTGGAAAAAACTTAAGCTCTTTCCTATAACACTCATTCAACAAGCAAAAGTATGGTACAGATCATTAAAACCAAAATCAATCTGTAGTTGGTCAACAATGGTAGAACTCTTCAACAAAAGATATCAAACCTATGCAAGAGTGTCAGCCTTGAGGAGACAAATCCAAGAATGAAAACAAGCACAACATGAACCCTTGGACATGGCCTTAGAAAGATATTATGCACTATTAAACAACTACCCAGGCCATGGGTTCTTCGAGGAGAGGCTATTGTACCATATCATAGATGGACTCCATAATGACATAAGGGAAACCCTAGGGATGTATGCCCAAGGTCAACTATATGAGCTACAAACCCATCAACTCTTAAGCAAGTAGAAAAAGAAGAAAGAGAAATTGCTAAATGGGATAATGTTGAACCCTCTCAATGGGACTAAAATCTCAAATTAGCAAAGGTCGATAACCATAAAGATGAGAAATCAACTCACCTTGAGGATGTGCCACCATTTCTACCTTTGCCAATGCAACAATCACTAGATGAAATCGAGGTAATGATTAATAAGATGATAGAGTGGGTGGATGGAAAATATGGAGAATATGCTAACAATAGTAGAGATAAAATTATGCCAAATCAAGAAATAGGATAGAACACCACACAATAATCAAAACAAAGGATAGAAGATAATAAGAATAAGAACTCAACTCCGAGCTTCACATATCAATGCAACATTTGTTTGTATGATCACCCCAAAGGTCAATGCTTAGTTTTGTTAGATTTACATGAGCATTGCGGAGGAATATTACATCCAAATTTCATATAGAAATATCATGTTCAACCACAATGGCAAAAGCCCCAGTCGTGGGGGAGGCCATCGCCAACCTAACCATATCCTTTGTATGTCCCAATGCCAAATGCTTACTACATTCAACATCCTATTTCTCCAACCAGATCATCATCCTCTACTTCACCACATCATTATCATTCTCCTAAGTACTATCAACTCATGCCCTCTTTGCCAAGGTCACCACCTCATGTACCTTACACTTCTCTTCACCCTCAATATTCTCATCATTCACCTCCTTCTACATCACCAACAGTTGTGCCATAAGGTTTTGCAACACAACATCAACCCATGAACATTACTTGTGCTACTACTATCAACAACAATGGGAACCCTCCACGACATTGAAAGCATTCTTTCTCTTGGCAGGACCACAGAAAAAGACATCATGGTTCCAAAACCACAGCATCCTGCAACTCAGCACAAGTTCAACACTATGATGCATCTACCTCCACAAACTCAATGCCTCCTATTACTCTATCTGGGCCACCAATCAACACTCCAACAACCATGCAGCCCAATGGAGACATATTGATCCTTGCATACAATCTTAAAGTCAAATTCTTATCAATTAACCACATCTTATAATTTTCCCCACTATGCTAACTTTAATCAAATGTGTAAACCCCAAGTTGGCTACATTCTAGCCACCACATCAAAATACACCCCGTGGTTTGGATATGACCATACTCTAATATTTCCCACATGCATGGATCCATATTTTCTATTTATTAATTCTAGTCATGCTCAAAATTTTAGTTATGGGGGATATCCTCCATTCTAACAAGCAAAATTAGTAAATGATTTTCATTTTCTTTGATTTTACAATTTTTTGTTTTATATTGTTTTCATTTCCAATTTATTATTTTATCTTTTTGAGGGTAATCTCATCAGTAAATAAAATACTCATGTGACTTATTGGTTGAGGTGTTGTTCTATGATATCAAGTGTTAGGTGACTAATTATTTGAATAGTTGATGAGATGCGATATGCACAAGCTGCGATATCGCATCCCATGTGATATCACGTACACGATATCACGTCATCCTCTGCGATGTCACGTACACGATATCACGGTCTGCTGCTAAATCTATAAATAAGAGGCGGCACTCCCCTCATTTCCCATCCTAGGCTTAAAGTAGGGAAAATCTAGCAGTTTGATCACTCCAAAGATAGAATATTTTCCATGTGCCCACAGTAGGAGTTCCCAAGTGAACAGATCTTTATTTGAGTAGCTTTGTACCTGAACGCAAGTTGTGTACAGCAATAAAGACAAGCTTTGTGGATAAACCTTGCAGTGCATGGAATAGGATTTATTACCTGTTATTTCTTACATGTTATTTATTACCTGCAGTAGTGCGGAATGAGTATGACTTGATTACGAGCATTGACAAATCAGCTGCTCATCGTGATTAGATTCTCTCACCCTTTCCTCCTAGTTAAGTGCCTCAGTACAACCACTTTGAGCACGTGCGTTACATGTGGTAATCCCAGTAACGATTAGCGTTTGGTAGCCACAGTTGCATAGTTCAGGGTGTGTACGGTAAGTGGGAATGGATGCTGATGCTAGTTAATTTAGACTTAGGACATTAGTTATAGCTAGTTAGTTTTCTCAACCCTTCACCTCATAACATAGGAGATAAAACCAGAAAAGACTATAAAAATCATATACCTCAGACTTACTTAACCATACACTGTGACAAACACAAGTAAGTCTGGGAAGACAACAAATAATTAACCCCAAGTGTTCCATGGGGCGTGTAGGCATTTAGTCTATGGAGTTTGACCGGATCGTGCATGCTACGCTCATTTTGTATGGTTGAGTGTAGGGGTACCTCACCACTCATCATTGGCACCGTTGCCGGGGACTAAGTGTTTGTGCACCGAATAGAACATAAGGGATATCACTCACTTTGTTGTGAGCCTTAACGAACCTTCAGGTTAATCAAAAGAAAAATTTTATAACAATAAATTAGCACACTGATAAAAATGCCTTCTTCTCATAAGATTAACTCACCACCTAAGGATCATACACGAGATAGTCATCAACATAAAACACATAACCAAAATCATCCAATGCCTCAACAATATAAGATGACATATACTCATCCTGATGAGTATATCCCCAACTTTACTTTTATTCTCCATCAAGACGAATAGCTGCGATGGAGAGATTTGCAAGGTAACATCATGTTACCCCCAGATTGATTAGTCCCTAACATGCTCTTCCATGCCTTGGCACAGATTGGCATGCAATAATTATACGCTGAATACGTTGTAGATGATTTTGACATAAGGGATTATTATCCCACAGATGCCCAATGTATGAGGGACTTAAGGTACGAGAGTCAACATACTTTTCTGAAGGGCAAAGCCCCGCATGTCCTTAGGGAAATAGGAGATGAGGAACCCCTTATCATAGGTTCTCTAACAAACGACGTTCCCCCTCCTAAAGATGAGGAGGAGGTAGGGTATCATAACCTATGATCAATGATACATAACCATGGTTCTGATGCCCATGAATACCAACTGTTCATAAAGGGAATAACTACTCATGCTAAGGATGGGCACTTAGATCGTCATCACGATTGGGGCCATAGCAGCTAAAGAGAAGGAAAGAAACATCATCATGACAATGATTCCCCTTCTTCTTCCCCTTCTTCACATCACTCACCCTCTCCTTCCACATCTGGGTACAGCCACCATGAACATAAAGGTGAGGATAAAGGTAAGAAGGATGAAAGACCTCGACGGGAAAGTTGAGAGAGAGGACAAGGGCAAGGACATAAGGAGAGTAGGGAACAATGCAGACATCATAGGCGTCATGAAAGAGATGATCATGATGAGCCCCTACTCACAACCCGAAGTATGCTTGACATAACGAAGGTAGTTAGGATTCCCACAAGGCATTTAAAAGATAGTTGGATCAAACGATTAAACATGAACAATATTCCACGATTTGAAGGGGGATACAATGCTAATCCGAAAAATCATTTACAGGCATTCCACGATGCCTGTGCCTTGAAAAATATAGAAAATGAGTGGCAAAAACTTAAGTTGTTCCCAAGGACACTCACCAAAGAAGCAAAGAGTTGGTACCGATCCTTAGAACCAGAAACCATCAGGAGGTGGAGTACGATGCTAGAACTCTTCAACAAAAAGTATCAAACGTACTCCAAAGTGTCCAATTTATGTAAGCAGATCCAAGGATGGAAACAAGGTCATCACGAACCCTTGGATGCTGCCATGGACCACTACTATACATTGTTACATCATTGCCCAGGCCATGGGTACGCTCAGCAGGATCAACTTCGCCACATCGTGGATGGGCTAAGGCATGAAACTAGAAGAACCCTTGGAACCTATGCCCAAGGGAGACTCTCACAACTTAGATCCCATGAAGTGCATAGCTTGTTGGAACAAGTAGCAAAAGAAGAAGGTGAGCTACGAAAAAGGAAAAGTGCGGAATAGTACAACTGCGATTCCTCCCTTCGAAAGAAGGGAGTGAAATTTTGTGATGAAGAGGATGAGTCACCACTTGAAGATTTGGTGAACCGGAAAACCTTGCCAATCCAAAAATTAACAACAGAAATAGCGGCTAAGGTAGACAACGTATGGAGTTCATTAGACTCTAAAATTGAAACTATCTTAAAAATTGTAGAAGAGTCTAAGGTAGAACAAAGTAGTGACAAAGGTAAGAAAAAGTGAAGAGATTTAGGCCCTGCACATAACAAGGATAAGGGAAAATCACTAAATCTGATGTGGTTGTGGACTCTGATATAGACGATGATGGTGGATGTGAGATTTGCCACTATGACCATCCTAAGGGATGTGCCCATCATCTCACATCTATAAGAGTCTGGGGTGTATGCACTAAATCCAACACTCAATCAATGGCAAACACCCCGAAGGTTACCTTATCCATAGGGTAACCCAAGGCAGTTCCACCAACCACTAACGTATTATCCAAGTGGAACTCCACCATAGTCCATCGGATAGCATCAGCAGTGGCAATACCCATAGTCATGGGGGATGCCATCGCCAAAACATCAGTNGGTTGGGGGTTGTGTGACTCATAGAGTCACTTGGAGAAATCTGCTACTACACATAATATCCATAAGGGTCAGGCTGCCGGTAAGGGTACTGATGTTTTGGCGATGGCATCCCCCATGACTATGGGTATTGCCACTGCTGATGCTATCCGATGGACTATGGTGGAGTTCCACTTGGANTCCGCACCTCTTCCACCAGTAGTAGTTCCCATAACACCTCCTACTCCAACAATGCAAGGGGAACTTCCTTCTCAACCGCAGCAACATCATGCTGTGTGAGCTGTAAATATTCAACCCACTGCTAGTTCTGACAACTGTAAAAAGAGAAGATCTTTCTTCAGAACCAAAAGCCCAGATAAACTCTCATAACAACAAGCAGTTGGGCCCATATACACTCCACCATATAACACTTCGAAGCATCCTTCTGTCCAAAATCAGAGCTTAATGCATACGGTTATGTTAACGCATACCATAACTGACTGGATCAAGGTAGGCCACCTTCCTAGGAAACTAATTGACCCTAGTAGTCCCTTAATCTATTTACAAATTGCCAAAAATAAACCACATAGGGCTCTTCTTGACTCAGGTTCTAGAGTTAACTTAATTTCACAAAAGATGTATCACACCTGGAACCTACCCCAACTTAAGAAGAGAAACATTCAACTAGAGCTAGTGAACCAGTCCATCACCATTCCCTTGGAATTGGTGGAGGACATCATCACCACTGTGTGTGGTTGGTCTTACCCAGCTGATTTTTTGGTGATTGAAGTTAACAACAACGAAGGGGACTTCCCAATTATAATGGGAAGGGCATGGCTAAGTACAGTAGACGCATGCCTTAGGATCTACAATCTTTCCTTGGAAATCTCTAAGATAAACATTTATGGAAAGATCAAGAAGAGGAAAGTTCCATGCATCACATACAGTAATTCATCGGGTGATGACATGGAGGCAATGCCTTCATGTAATAGGTGTGCCCTTGAAACTTTGCAACAAAGATGCTTGTATGTAGCAACCACACAAGTAGTAGACACC
>MNCI01008078.1:20849-68333 GCA_015680685.1 Gnetum montanum | reverse complement strand
TTTAAAAATTTCTTTAACTTTTCTAGTTTTTGTTTTACATCATCATTATACTTTTTCCATTTTGTGTGTGTGTGTGTGATTCACCCTGTAAGTTTGTCACCCAATAAGTGTTTGGAATGATGGTATGAAATATTTTCATATTGATTGCTAATGTTTGGTTTTTACCTTTAAGTCACAATGTTGATACTAAGGTATGTTTCTTTTGATATGGCAGGTAATGAGACCACTTCATCCATCAATCTACCAGTTTCTATGGTCTCTCTCAGCTTGGAAATGTACAGTCCCCTTCTAATAAGAACTTTTAATGAATCAGTGATTGGGTATTTCTCAAACTAAGGAAGGACTCAAGGATTGAAAAGGGTGTGACTTCAAGGCCCTTCACTTGCGTGCTTGGATGTTTTATTCTTGAGTTTTCTTACCGTTCCAATGTTACCCAACTATCAGAAGCTGAGATAATAAAAATAAGAAGTCTTTGCATGGTGTGGTTCTCACGCATAAAACCACAAAACACAAAAGAAAAAGAAAAACAAAGTGAGAATTCAAAGCACACCTCTTAGATGAAATAAAATTTGTGCTACAAGCACTGGTTATGGAACCAAAAGTGTTCCCTCTAACTAAGGATCTTCTCACTTCCCATTCTCTTATTTGTTTCGTTGGAATGGTGGTGGCTCTTTGGAGATGCATCCTTGTTATCCAGGTGGATAGTTTNTAGAGCCTATGGACTCTTTGAATATGGGCTTGTCAGGGAATTAAGGGCATGAGCCTGCTTTGGGGAGGACCCACTGACATTCCTATTTGGAGCATTAGTTAAATTCTTTCCCTTAACATTTTGTAATTAATTATTATTTTATTCATTACCATCTTGACATCCATTTCACTGATGTTTTTTGTTGTCCCTTTTTACCTATCTTTCTTATTCCTTTTCTTTCTCCATTCTAATGCTACTAGAGGTTCGCGATTAGTCATGGGGGGTATGGGGCCTGATTTTTTTGATTTTCTCTTAGCCTCAAAATTTTTGATTTTCTTCCTAACCCCTACACCTTTGGTAGTCCTCATTAATATATTCCCAGATCTGTATTAGCCATACCACAACCTAGCCAATGAACCTACACCGAATCAAGGTATTAATTACATGATGATTCAATTACCCTTGCTAATATAAGATTGTGTTGTGTGTGCAGATGGTGATCATACAAATGATGGATTGGATCTGGAGCAAACTCTTGGAAAGGAGCAGCGCTAAAGCACCTATGCAAGGAGCAAGATCGATGACATGCTTACCGATGGACAACGAAAGGCGCAATCTTGGCATTGGTAGCAGCAACACTTCTTTCTCTCTCTCTTTCTCTCTCATCTATCAAATAAGGCTTGATGTCATTGTAATAAAGTGTTCATCTTTGTTGTCATGAACACCATTTTTTTCAGTCCTTGTAATGATGATCCGTTCACATGTCATCCCATTAGTTCCATTCCCCTCAATAATTCCATACCTTTCCAATATTATTGTAAGGAACTTGAGGATGAGTTTTCATTCAGTCATGGGGGTATGATGAGACACGATATGCACAAGCCATGATATCGCATCGTCCACTACAATGTCGCGTATGTGATATCATGGTCTACCATCAAATCTATAAATAAGAGGCAACACTCCCCTCATTTTCCATCCTAGGCTTAAAGTAGGGAAACTCTAGCAGTTTGATCACTCCAGAGATAGAATATTTTCCATGTGCCCGTAGTAGGAGTCCCCAAGTGAATGGATCTTTATTCAAGCAGCTTTGTACTTGAACGCAAGTTGTGTATGGAAATAAAGATGAGCTTTATGGATAAACCTTGCAGTGCATGGAATAGTGATGAGATGCAATATGCACAAGCCGCGATATCGCATCCCCTGCAATATCGCGTATACGATATCGTTGTCCACTGTCAAATCTATAAATAAGAGGTGGAAATCCCCTCATTTCCCAATCCTGGCTAGAAGTAGTGAAGCTCTGGTAGTTTGATCACTCCAGAGTTAGATTAATTTCCCATGTGCCTGCAGTAGGAGTCCTAGAGTGAACGACTCTTTATTTGAGCAACTTTGTACCTGAACGCAAGTTGTGTATGGTAATAAAGACGAACTTGATTGGATAAACCTTGTAGTGCATGGATAGGATTTTATTTATTATTATTTATTGCTTTCCTAGAATGCGGTATGAGTACGACTTGATTATGAGCATCTAAGGATGTGTACGACTAGCCAAGGAACTGGTTGCTCATCGCATGTGGTATGAGTACGACTTGATTACGAGCATTGTGACTACTTGGTAACCTAGTAGAGTATTCCAGGATCTACACTTGGTAATCCAAGTGGTAGTCCCAGTGTGTACGGCTAGTCAAGGAATCAGCTGCTTATCACACTTAGGCTAGTTAAGTGCCTTAGTATGACCACTTCGAGCACGTGCGTTACATGTGGTGATCCCAGTAATGATTAGTGTTTGGTAGCCACAGTTGCATAGTTTAGGGTGTGTACGGTAAGGGGGAACGGATGCTGATGCTAGTTAATATAGACTTAGGTCCTTAGTTAGAGTAGTTAGTTCTCTCAACCCTTCACCCTCTAGCATAGGAGACAAACCTGAAAAGACCAAAAAAATCATATACCTCGGACTTACTTAACCATACACCATGACAACAACAAGTAAGTCTGGGAAGACAATGAATGATTAACCCCAAGTGTTCCATGGGGTGTTTAGGCATTTAGTCTACAGAGTTCGACTAGATTGCCCGTGCTACACTCGTTTCTTATAGTTGAGTGTAGGGGTGCCTCGCCACTCATCATTGACGCCGTTTCCAGGGACTAAGTGTTTGTGCATCTAATAGAACATAAGGGATATCACTCACATCGTTGTGAGCCTTAACGAACCTTCGGGTTAATCAAATAAAAATTATAATGGTGAAATTAGCACACCAATAAAAATGCCTTCTTCTCATAAGAGCAACTCACCACCTAAGGATCATACACGAGATAGTCGGCAACATAAAAAACATGACCAAAGTCAACCAAGTCCTAAGCAGTATAAGATGACATATACTCATCCTGATGAGTATATTCCTAATTTTACTTTTATTCTCCATCAAGACGAACAACTGCAGTGGAGAGATTTGCAAGGTAACATCGTGTTAACCCCAGATCAATCAATCTCTCACATGATTTTCCATGCCTTGGTATAGATTGGCATGCAAGAACATTATGCTGAATACGTTGCGGATGATTTTAACATGAGGGATTATCACCCCACAAATGCCCAATGTATTCAGGACTTAAGGAAGGAGAGCCAACATACTTTTCTGAAGAGCAAAGGCCCGCACGTCCTTAGCAAAATAGGAGATGAGGAACCCCTTACCACGGGTTCTTTAGCAAAGGATGTTCCCCCTCCTAACGATGGTAAGGAGGAAGGGTATCAGAACATAAGTTCAACGATCCATATCCCTAGTTCTAATGCCCGTGAACACCAGCTGTTCACAGAGGGAACAACCACTCATGCTAAGGATGGGCACTTTGATCATCACCACGATCGGGGCCGTAGCAGCCGAAGAGAAGGCAAGAAACATCATCATGGCGATGGTTCCCCTTCTTCTTCCCCTTCTTCACATCACTCACACTCTCCTTCCACATCTGGGTACAACCACCATGAACATAAAGGTGAGGATAAAAGTAAAAGGGATGAGAGACCTCGACGGGAGAGTCGAGAGAGAGGACAAGGACAAGGACATAGGGAGAGTAGGGAATCACGCAGACATCACAGACATCATGATAGAGATGATCATGACGAACCCCTACTTGCAACCCGAAGTATGCTTGATATCACAGAGGCAGTTAGGATTCCCACAAGGCATTTAAAAGATAGTCGGATCAAGCGTTTGGACATAAATAATATCCCATGTTTTGAAGGGGGATACAACACTGATCCTCAACATCATTTACAGGCATTCCACGATGCCTGTGCCTTGAAAAATATAGATAATGAGTGGTAGAAGCTTAAGTTATTCCCAAGGACACTCATCAAAGAAGCAGAGAGCTAGTACCGGTCCTTAGAACTAAAAACCATCAGGAGGTGGAGAACGATGCTTGAACTGTTCAACAAAAAATATCAAACATACTCCAGAGTGTCCAATTTGCGTAAGCAGATCCAAGGCTAGAAGCAAGGTTATCATGAACCCTTGGATTCTGCCATGGCCTGCTACTACACATTGTTACATCATTGCCCAGGTCATGGGTACGCTCAGCGGGATCAACTACGTCACATCGTGGATGGGCTAAGGAATGAAACGAGGAGAACACTTGGGACTTACGCCCAAGGGAGACTCTCACAACTTAGAGCCCATGAAGTGCAAAGCTTGTTGGAGCAAGTAGAAAATGAAGAAGGTGAGCTACGTAAGAGGAAAAGTGTGGAGGAGTACAATCACGATCTCTCCCTTCGAAAGAAGGAAGTGAAATTTTGTGATGAAGAGGATGAGTCATCAATCGAAGAGGTGGTGAATCGAAAAACTTTGCCGATCCAAAAATTAACAACCGAGGTATCAGCCAAAGTAGATCAAATGTGGGATTCCTTGGACTCAAGAATTAAAACAGTCTTGAAAATTGTAGAAGAGTCTAAGGTAGAGCAAAGTAGTAACAAAGGAAAGAACAAGAGGAGAGATTTAAGCCTTGCACATAACAAGGGTAAGGGGAAAATCACTAACTCTAATGTGGCTATAGATTCTGACACAGACGATGATGGTGGATGTGAGGTCTACTACTATGACCATCATAAGGGATGTTGTCCTATTATCTCACATCTATAGGAGTTTGGGGTGTATGCACTAAATCCAAGACTCAATCAACGGCAAACACCCCGAAGGTTACCTTATCCACAAGGTAACCCAAGGCAGTTCCACCAACCATAAATGTACTAGCCCAGTGGAACTCCACCTCAGCCCATCGGACAGCATCAGCAATGGCAATACCCACAATCATGGGGGATGCCATTTTCGAAACAACAGTACCCTTACCAACAGCCTGATCCTTATGGATATTATGTGCAGTAGCCGATTTCTCCAAGTGACTCTATGGGTCACGCAACCCCCAACCGTCACTACAAAGCTTAGGAGTACTTCAGAAGGACTCCTTCTCCTCCGGGAGACACTCCATACCCACACCATCCTCCTAATCCGTCTGCACCTCTTCCACCTCAAGTAGTTCCCGTAACACCTCCTGCTCCAACAATGCAAGGGGAACTTCCTCCTCAACCGCAGCAACGTCACATTGCGAGAGCTGTAAATATCCAACCTGCTGCTGGTCCTGACAACTGTAAAAAGAGAAGACCTTACTTCAGAACCAAAAGTCCAGACAAACTCTAGCAACCACAAGCGGTTGAGGTCATGTACATGCCTCCGCCATCTAACACTTCGGAGCACCCTTCAGTCCAACAAGGCATAATGCATACGGTTATGTTAACGCATACCGTAACTGACTGGATCAAGGTAGGTCACCTTCCCAGAAAACTAACTAACCCTGGGAGTCCCTTAATCCATCTACAGATCGTCAAAAATAAACCACATAGGGCTCTTCTTGATTCATGTTCCAGAGTCAACTTAATCTCGCAAAAGATGTATCACGCCTGGAACCTGCCCCAACTTAAGAAGAGCAACATTCAACTTGAGCTGGCAGACCAGTCCATGACCATTCCCTTGTGATTGGTGGAAGACTTCATCACCACTGTGTACAGTTGGTCCTACCCAGCTGACTTTCTAGTGATCAAAGTGAACAACAATGAAGGGGACTTCCCAATTATAATGGGAAGGGCATGGCTAAGCACAGTAGATGCATGCCTTAGGATCTATGATCTTTCCTTGGAAATCTCTAAGGTAAACATATGTGGAAAGATCAAGAAGAGGAAAGTTCCATGCATCACATACAGTGATTCATTGGGTGATGACATGGAGGGATTCTCATATCCTCCATATAGTAGTTGTGCCCTTGAAACTTTGCAACAAAGATGCCTGTATGTAGCATCCACACAAGAAGTAGTAGACACCCCATGGTTGACAGCTACTTGTAAGAGCAGACAAATATGCATGGAACGAACTGAGGAAACTCATGCTAATAATGAAAGCATATATACATTGGAACATGAGCATCACCAACTTCCACCCCTGAATCTAAGATCATTAATTGGGAGAAGTTGGGCACTTCTTAGAAATTCAAATAGATGCTCATTATTTCAGATCTCTCCCTTACAACTCAGTCATGGGGGAGATGGCCACCTATGCTAATCATATGGGACCCTTAGTTCTTTTAAGTTTTTGTTTTACACATTTTTTTTACAATGTTTTTGTTTTACAAAGTTATTTAAATTTTCTAATTTTTTTTTTACAACATCGTTACACTTTTTCATTTTTTGTGTAAGTGTGTGTATGTATTCACCCTACAAGTTTGTCCCATAATAAGTGTTCGGACTGATGCTATGAACTATTTTCATATTGATTGCTAATGTTTGGTTTCTACCTATAAGTCACAATGTTGATACTAAGGTATGTTTCTTTTGATATGGCAGGAAATGAGATCACTTCATCCATCCATCCACCAATTTCTATTTTTTCTCTTGGCTTGGAAATGTACAGTTCCCTTCTAATAAGAACTTTAATGAATTGGTGACTGGGTATTTCTCAAACTAAGGAAGGACTCAAGGATTGCAAAGGGTGTGACTTCAAGAAAACTTGATGTTTTTGTGTTGACCGTTCTCTTAGGTGCTTGGATGTTCCCTTCTTGAGTTTTCTTACCGTTCCGATGTTACCCAATTATCGGAAGCTGAGACAATAAAAATAAGAAGTCTTTGCATGGTGTGGTTCTGATGCATAAAAACACAAAACACAAAAAAAAAAAATAAAGAAAGTGAGAATTCAAAGCATACCCCTTAGACAAAATAAAATTTGGGCTATATGCACTAGTTATGGAACCAAAAGTATTCCCTCTAACTAAGGCCCTTCTCGCTTCCCATTCACTCATTTATTTCGTCGGAATGATGGTGGCTCTTTGAAGATGCATCCTCATTATCCAAGTGGATGGTTTAACTGAATGCATTGATGCAACGTCACTGGAACTGGTTTGTTTGAGGCTGAAGTTGGAATGAGATTTGCCAAGTCACATTAACCATAAAACACACAAGGGGCTGTACACCACCTTGTTCTTAAGATTCCATTCCATTCTCTTCTCTCCTCTCCATCCTTCTCTCCATTGTTGACCTCATTTCTAGTTGTATCATTAGTGTATCTATTTTTGTTGATGCATTGTTTTCTTTTTGGTAAATTCTTGCGGTTAAGACTTTAACTCTTGTTCCAAAAGACATTCCCAGAGCCTACGGACTCTTTGAATGTGGGTCTGTCAGGGCATTAACGGCATGCGCCTGCTTTGGGGAGGACCCACTGACACTCCTATTTGGAGCATTATTTAACTTCTCTTCCTTAACATTTTGCAATTAATTATTATTTTGTTCATTCCCATCTTGACATCCATTTCACTGATGTTTTCATTTGCCCCTTTTTATCTATCTTTCTTACCCCTTTCCCTTCTTCATTCTAATGCTACCGGAGGTTCATGATTAGTCATGGGGGTACGGGGCCCGCTTTTTTGATTTTCTCCTAGCCCCGAAATTTTTGATTTTCTTCCTAAACCCTACACCTTCGATAGTCATCATTACTACATCTTCCTAGGTCCATATCAGTCATACCACAACCTAGCCAATGGACTTACACCAAAGCAAGGTATTAATTACATGATGATTCAATTACCCTTGTTAATATATGATTGTGTTGTGTGTACAGATGGCGATCATGCAAACAACGGATTGGATCTAGAGCTGGAGCAAAATACTTGGAATGGAGCAGCATTGCAGCAGCTATGCAAGGAGCAAGATTGATGGTACGCTTATGGATGGACAACGAAAAGCGCAATCTTGGCATTGGCAGCAGCAACACTTCTTTCTATCTCTCTCTTTCTCTCAAGCTGCCAACAAAGGCTTGATGTCATTGTAATAAGGTGTTCACCTTTGTTGTCATGAACACCAGTTTTGTCAAGTCTTGTAATAATGATCCGTTCACATGTCATCCCATTAGTTCCATTCCCCTCAATAATTCCATACCTTCCCAATATTATTGTAAGGAACTCGAGGATGAGTTTTCATTTAGTCATGGGGGTATGATGAGACGCGATATGCATAAGCCACGATATCGCGACCGCCGTGATATCGTGACCACCACGATATCGCATCCCCTGCGATATTGTGTACGCGATATTGTGTACGCGATATCGCATATGCGATATCATAGTCCGTTGCCAAATCTATAAATAAGAGGCATCACTTCCCTCATTTCCCAATCCTAGCTAGAAGTAGCGAAGCTTTGGCAGTATGATCACTCCAGAGTTAGATTAATTTCCCATGTGCCCGCAGTAGGAGTCCTAGAGTGAACGGCTCTTTATTCGAGTAACTTTATACCTGAACGCAAGTTGTGTATGGCAATAAAGATGAACTTGATTGGATAAACCTTGCAGTGCATGGATAGGATTTTATTTATTGTTATTTATTGCTTTCCTAGAATGCGATAGAGTATGACTTGATTACGAGCATCTAAGGATGTGTACGGCTAGTCAAGGAATCGGCTACTCATCGCATGCGGTATGAGTACGACTTGATTACGAGCATTGTGACTACTTGGTAACCCAGTAGCGTATTCTAGGATCTATGCTTGGTAATCCCAGTGGTAGTCCCAGTGTATATGGCTAGTCAAGGAATCGGTTGCTCATTGCACTTAGGCTAGTTAGGTTCTCTCACCCTTATCTCCTAGAATGTGGGATAAGTACGACTTGGCTACGAACACCTATGGGTGTGTACGACTAGTTAAGGAATCAGCTGCTTATCACACTTAGGCTAGTTAAGTGCCTCAGTATGACCACTTCGAGCACATGCATTACGTGTGGTGATCCCAGTAACGATTAGTGTTTGGTACCCACAGTTGCATAGTTCAGGGTGTGTACGGTAAGTGGGAATGGATGCTGATGCTAGTTAATATAGACTTAGGTCCTTAGTTAGGGTAGTTAGTTCTCTCAACCCTTCACCCTCTAGCATAGGAGATAAACCTGAAAAGACCAAAAAAATCATATACCTCGGACTTACTTAACCATACACCGTGACAACAGCAAGTAAGTCTAGGAAGACAACGAATGATTAACCCCAAGTTTTCCATGGGGCGTTTAGGCATTTAGTCTGCGGAGTTCGACCAGATCACGTGTGCTACGCTCGTTTCATATGGTTGAGTGCAGGGGTACCTCACTACTCATCAAATAGAATTTATTACCTGTTATTTCTTACATGTTATTTATTACCTGCAGTAGCACAACATGAGTACGACTTGATTATGAGCTTTGACGAATGTGTATGGCTAATCAAGGAATCGGCTGCTCATCGCGATTAGATTCTCTCACCCTTTTTTCCTAGTTAAGTGCCTCAATACGACCACTTCGAGAACGTGCGTTACGTGTGGTGATCCCAGTAATGATTAGCATTTGGTAGCCACAGTTGCATAGTTCAAGATGTGTATGGTAAGTGGGAACGAATGCTAACGCTAGTTAATTGAGACTTAGGACATTAGTTAGAGCTAGCTAGTTTTCTCAATCCTTCACCTCATAACATAGGAGATAAAACCAGAAAATACTATAAAAATCATATACCTTAGACTTACTTAACCATACACCGTGAAAAACACAAGTCTGGGAAGACAATGAATGATTAACCCCAAGTGTTCCATGGGGCGTGTAGGCATTTAGTCTGCGGAGTTCAACCGGATCATGCGTGCTACGCTCGTTTCATATGGTTGAGTGTAGGAGTACCTCGCCACTCATCAGCAGTGAACCCACAACGTCCACCCACCCATTCTATTAATAAGAGGTTCTATTCTGGGTATGATGATATTTTTGTCATCATGCAAACTTAAAACTAATTTTGTGCTCATTATGCCCAGAGTGAAAAATGATGGACTAAGAGGGAATGGCTAGGGTGTGACATCAAGGGAACTTGTGGATTCTCTTTGGTGACATCTATAGGTGCTATCATGTAGCCTAGTTGTACTAAGATCCTTGTAGATCTAATGAAAAATGGGAGTAAGAGTAATAAAGGCACTCAATAGAAGCTCAATGTTGTTCTGGGGATCCCACTGGAAAGACATGCATCTGTGCCTGAAGGTTGGTGGCTTTTCCGATTCAATATTGGAAGGACAAAGTTCCAAAGCATCAAAAAAAAAGAGAAGAGAAAGTGTGCCATAAAGCAAGAATCACTCCTCCCTTGTACGAAATGCCAAGTGATCATACACCTTGCCATCATGATGCTCTTATTATTGTCTATCATTGGGATGAAATAATGTGATGTCACTAATCAAAGGAATGGACTTTGTCCTAATTTTTGAGCAATAGGTTACTGACACATTAATCATGCCTTACACTAAGGATTCATTGTGCCCTAGGTTATTTACCTCATGTCCCAATCTCTACAATCCCCTTTATAATTCGCCTCACCTCGTTGTTCCTACAATGGTAACTTATGTCTTCTGTAGCATTGAATTCATACCTCATCACGATGGTATCTACATGTGTGTGTTTTGTGGAATTGGTGTGGATTACATTTAATCCTTCTAGTACCTATGAACATTTTATGGTGTGGTAAAGTAAGGGCATTATACGTTGGAACCTACATTGGGGAGGACTCACTTACATGACTTTTGTAATTTGTATTTGTTGCACACCACCACATCATTTTATACCCTCTAAGTACTTCATTGCCAAATCTATTCTCTCCCTTGTCATCATTTTATCAAACATTCCTCAAAACCATTACATGTTCTTTTATATGTCACCTAAACAAATTAGGTCCAACATTAAAATTTTAGGGCAACTTCCTTGAAAAACTTTCTAACTTTAAAATCACACTAAGCAAAGAATTCAACATTTATTAAAGGCAATGAGTAAGGTATGAAATAATTAAAATTATTTCAATAATCTTACTAACAATTGATATTTGTGTGATTATAGTGGCCCCTAAAAGAGGACAAAAAGGAGGACCTTCTCAAGGTGCAACTAAATGCCCAAGGGGAGGTAGAAGCCAAGGACCTCACGCAGTACATGCAATGCAGGAGGCACAATCATTCAGCATCCATCAGGGAACTCCTGTCACTACACAATCTAGCCAAGAAAAAGGTGGAGAATTCAAGACCCAAGCCTATAAAGAGGAATGACGGCTATTTGTGACATGGCATGTCAAGGCCAATCAAGTGTTCCCGCAGCTGTTGTGACCATGAAAACTGCCAACTCCATCAAACATTATAACATCAACATGAATGACTCATAATCCTCAAATAGAAGAGGAGAAACATTAGGCGCTTCTTCAACGATATGAATCTTAGAATCCTGGAGTACAGGACAAAGGGAAGTGACCCATGGAGGAGCCACCACCACCTAGAACCACATGAGTTCCAACACACTTTTGTAATTTTGTAATTTTATGTCCATGTCCCAATTTTGTTTTGTTTAATTCCACACTATGGCATGAGTAAATTCCTAGTAGTCAATAATCCCATACCTATCCACTGTGTAATTAATTGCACTTGTTCTCATTTTTCTTGACTCGAGGACGAGTTGTTATTTAGTCATGGGGGTATGATGAAGCATCCAGTGGACCGCATTGACTAGGCCACATTGATGAAGCCCCGTCATCATGGCTGCATCAACATGATCCCATCGATGCATCTTTCCACGCATCAACGTGGCCTTGTCAAAGCAAAGTTCATTCTCTACTATAAATATGCATGCACCTGCCACATTTAGGCATCTTTTTGGTAGTTGTAGCGAAGCTCTTGCTGTTTGTTTCTATAGGATTTAGACTATTTTCCCAAGTGCATGCCCACAATTTGAGTGTGATGTACTTGGACACATAATTGTACGACATCTTTATTTGAGTGTGATGTACTTGGACACGTACATGACCGGAAATAAATATCGAGATTACTTCATCATTACGAAATTCACTTAGTTTAATTATTTAATTGTTATTGTTAATTATTATTTTTATTTATTATTTTCTTAGTTAATATATCTTTACCGTCATTTACTATTCCTGTTGTTAAACGTGGAATGAATACGATTTAATCACGAGCATTTAAGTGTGACTACTTGGTATCCCAGTAGCATATATAGGAGCTCTCAAGTAATATATGCTTGGTAATCCCAGAATTAGTACACGAGGTCCAAGATGTGTACAGATGATTAAGGACGAATGCTCATTGCACTTAGGCTAGCTTAGATTCTCTTCTTCCACTCCCTCTTAGCTAAAACAAAGTTATTTTTCATTGCCTTTAGGAGTAGCACTATTTTAGGCCCACATCATACACCTCACTCTAGACTAAAACATACATGATAAAACAAATACTAGTCCAAGTGGAAAGACAGCAAACTGCGATCAACGTATAATGATCTAGATACCACAACTAGCCCATCCACGGAGTTCAACTGAATCATGTGTGAACACTCATATTTATATGGTTGAGTGTAGGGATACCTCACCACTTATCACTGATGATTAAATTCATGTTTTAGACCTTCAATAGATTTTTCTCTTATATTTCTAGCGAAGTTGTTTAATTCTATGCTATAATGATCATCTGGGATTTATATACTTGTACTTCATGATAGAATTTGTATGGTGTTTTACCTATGTTTGATGCAAAACTAACTTTGATATGAGCTTTATTTATGTTGCGTTGATTATATATTAGTCATTGAAATTTGATAATTTTTATTCAATGTTAGAAACTAATATCTTTTTTGGATGCATTTGTAATATAAGAACATTTATATTTAATTCTGTAGTTGATTTCAACTATTAATTTTTCACTATTTTGTTATCTTTGGCTGGCAATAGGGATCATTCTACTTTGATTAGGGTACAATTAGGTTTTGTATGCATGGGGCTACTATCATTACATTCTTTTATGACATTTTTTTCTTTTTGTTACATATTTCTTGTTCCTATGCACCTTTTCTCTAATGGGTGCCTACTAGTTTGTCCATTCAATTTTCTTGGAATCTTTTCAATTTTTATTAAGCAATGTTTTCATTTTTGTACTTTTTAGTTTTTATGTAAAGTAATGTCTTTTAAACCTAATCCTATTTCATGTGGTGTTACAATACTATTGGGAGTACTAAATAATAATCATGTTTATGCTTAAAGCTAGTCATACTGAAGTGATATAATTAAGATGTAATAAAAAGTAAAATATTTAACTAAGTTCATTCAAATTAAATAAGCAATAAAAATATATTCTAGTTAAAGGAACCATTAAGTTAGGCCAAGTTTTGCATTGAAGATAAATTAATTTTAATCTTATTGCCATTATGAAAATATATTCAGTTATATAATCACTTGAATAAGATTCTAGAAAATCAACTTAGTTCATGTTGTAGGCACTCAATGATAATTTGGAACTTCTATGGAAAAAAACCTACAATAGCTTTGGTACACTAATCACTAAACAATACATAAACAAAACAAGTCATTTATATTTATAAGCATTTTTTTTAATACATAATAGGGGTGTAGCCAACTAAACAATGTTGATGTAGTAATGTCTATGAAAACCTATAAGAGCTACCCAAAATTATTAGACCTTTTGTTTTACTTTGTTAATCTTGGATTTTTTTTATTATTTATGGGGTATGATAATGTACTATGTTCTTTATTCTTAATATAATTGTATTTTTGGGGTTTAACACCCCTTAAGAGTCTAGGAATGTAAAAAAAGAACTTCAGTTTCAATATATACAATAAGTATCATCATATCATAATGGGTTACCATAGTTTCTCTAATTTTTCAAAATAGGATACATTAATTTTTGCACTTATTTCTCAAAAAACATTTACCCAAAAAAGGTGAAAAGGTTGTAAATGTAGACACTACATGCATTCTTATTTTGTGCAACCCAAACCCTTTAACCTATGTAGCAATGTTTTTTTCTAATGAGAAATTTTTTTTAAAGATTAAAAACATGAAATTTAGTGGCATTAATATTATTACAACATCTTCCATTTGTTACATGAGGCTTGGTAATCTTAGAGTTGGCTTTACATTTTTCAATCTTATGAATAAATTGTTGGCATATGAGTAATATTTGATTATAATTGTGAGGTTAATTATAAGAAAACCATTAAACTCTATAACATAATATGCATCATCTAAAGATAAATGTATATCCCTTCTTATATTTAGATATGTGGATAGAAAAACTAGCCAACAAAAATCATTCATAATAAAGTTTTCATAATAAAATAAAGCTTTATTTGAGAATGTATCAAGTGATAGTATCCTTTGAAAATTTGTAAGATGCACTACAATTATGTATCATATCTTATAGGATTTTCTAATTTGTTATAAGGAATAGGATCTAGGTTGTGTTGACTCATAGGATCATTGGTAATTTTTTTCTACTTATCATGTGTACTTCAAATAACTCATCTAGGTGATATCACAAATTTCTGTTTACTTTAGAAGCTTGAGGATGAGGAGGAGGACTAGTGTTTGAAGGTAATATATGTCCATCTTGCATGGTGTTCAATGTTGAAAGACATCCCAAAGAACTATTAACAATCCAAATGAGTAGGAAAACTTTTGGAATTTCCTATTTCAATTCCAGAAACAACTAAGAGAAGGTGGAAAAAGATGAAAATAGCATAGAAACTCCAAGTTGAGTTTGTGGAAGGTTTCTTAGGATTTCTATCTTATTTTATTAATGAATATGGATTGTGTTTCATGCTTGTAGAGTATGTAAGGTGAGATTTCATGTAAGTTCATGTGTTGAGCTTAGGCAAGAGTGTGAGAGAGCACATTGAGTAAGTGCATATGTAGTTGTATCTTCAAGGTCGATTATGTCATGTGTTGGCTTGTGTGTTCTAGTCTTGTTTATGAATTAAGCTCTCAGTCTCAAGTCATGGGAGAGTCTCTCTATCTGCTGTATCTTGCATTGAGAACAACTATTATGTGGTTGTAGATCCTCATGCTCTGTAGCATTGTTTGAGTGTTTCAGTGAAGTTTTAGATGTTTTGTGAGGTTTAGAAACCCTATTGTAATCATCTCTTTAAATAGTTGAAGATAGCTAGTTTTCTCATTTTCTAGCAAATTAATTATCTTTTCATAATATTTGGATTTAGTGTTGGAAGGTGTTTTAACATTAAAGTGGTTTTGATCCATTGATGATATTCTATTTCACACTATTTTAAAAGCATGGTCCCACAAATGTTTTGATTAAGTGCATTATGTTTTCTTAACCATGAAGATTGTGCATGTATTTACCTTATTTTGCAACTTCAATTTTACTTGTTTTACAAATTTCCTTTTGGTAATGCATTTGATTTCAAATTTCCTTGCTAATATTTTGGACTCTTAGTCTCAAATTATTTGGTCTTACTCCTTCAAATAGTGTAAAATAAATAGCTAGCTTTCATCTTTATAGATACATAGGTGCAAAAGTAGTTAAATTATTTTCACAATTAATGCTATAGTTATGATAGTTGATGTAGTAAAACCAAAAGGAAAATATTAAATCATTTTTTTATTTTAATTTTTTATATTTTTTGCAATAGTAGGAGATTAATGATAATAAAAATTAAAATTATTTATTTTATTTTTTTCCATAAAATATTTGTTGCACTACATCTAAATTTATGAATGTACATAGCCCAAAGCGATTAACTCATCCTCATAAAGCCAACGTTTTATCTTTCCATATTCCTATCTCTTTCCTGGNGTGTTTTAACATTAAAGTGGTTTTGATCCATTGATGATATTCTATTTCACACTATTTTAAAAGNTAAACTATGAGTTGTATCTCAACAAATAATTTTTTGTTGACTTATCGGTGATCCAGCATTCCTAATGCAATGATANACCTTATTTTGCAACTTCAATTTTACTTGTTTTACAAATTTCCTTTTGGTAATGCATTTGATTTCAAATTTCCTTGCTNAATCAAGACCAAAGACTTAACCCATAGTTAAGTTCTCATATCATTTTCTTTTAAAAAACATGTGTATGTTTACCTCTTTCAATTTTAAAACTTATTTAGATTTGTTATTTATTCCATAATTTGTATTTTCTAAAGTTGTAAGTTGTGAATTCTATTCTTATTCAATCTAAACTTACATTTTATTTTTCAAAGTATTTCTATCTTAAATTTGATCTTATCTATTTATTCTCTAAAGCATTTTAATTTACCTTTCATTTTCTTACTTTCATTTAATGTTCATACCTCTACTTTTCTCTATTTGAGCATATGCAATTTATTTCAATTTTGAATTTTAATTTACCATATACTAATTTATACTAATTATATTCTGTGTTTCATATCATGTCTAAGATTAACTGCATTTGGAACCTAAATATTTTAATAATGATAATTAAAAATATCACATCTATTATATTAGTTAAGACTATTCCTAGATTTCCATACCCAGATGAAAGGTGTCATAGATGATAGTCTTCTAAATGAGTTGTAAGAGCTATGTTGATCTATGACCAACATTTATGTATTAACACCCATTTTTCTTGTACTAGAAGGAGGATGTTTTTTTTTTATAAATAAAATTCCTTTTTTTGGTGGTCCTTATCTTAGCATAGGTTTTTTTAAGGTGGTTTTGTCATCTTTATATGATGTTTTACATCTACTTTTCAAAAATTCTAGTTCTTTTCTAGTTTTATTTTATTTTATGTCAAATTTGATTTTAAGGTTTACTAGCATCTCACATTTTATGTTTTCTTTGTTTTATGAACAAGGGAAGTTCCCATAGCTTGTTTCTTAGGAAAGCCTTTTCCCTTACTTTGAATTGATCAAGTATCCATTGATTTAATTGATAAATAGAGCTAGCTTCTTATTTTCCTACTTATATTCTTAAGAAAACTAGAATCAAGATGACAACTAATTCACCTTTTGCTCTTTTGGATAATAACCCTTCTAATTTTGTGAATTTCTTGACCATTTTTGAACCATTACAAAATATCAACCTTTTATTTGACCCTACCTAAAGCCATACATGATAACATCTTGAATATTTTGAAACTTCATTAAGTATTTATAATGTCACCAATAATGTTGCATTTAGATCTTTTATTATAACATTTTAGGATAAAGTAACTCAATGATTTCTTATGCTTCCAAATTCTTTTATTAACATATGGCTAAACTTTAAAAACAAATTCATGATTTAGTTTGATAAATTTACTAGTCTTTCTCTAGTCTCTAGTAACTTCACTACATCAAGAAAATTACTTAGAAAAACTATTCATAACTATAACCTAAGATTTCTACAAATAAAAAACTAGCTTATGTTCCAAATGAAATTAATCTCTGATGAGTGGCAAGGTACCCCTACACCCAACCATATGAATCACAAAGTGTTCATGAGCAATCCAGTCCAATTCCATGGACTTTATTATTTCCAGTGCACTAGCCCTTTTAGGAAGTGAATCTAGCCTTAAGGTCAATCATTGTCTTCCCAATTACACTTGTGATGTTCATTGGTATGGTTAAGCATAATTGAGGCATTCGATTTTTATCATTTTTATGTTTTATAGTTGGGTGCTTAAATTGTGAATAGAAAGGGATTTGATTAACTAATCTAAATTAACAAATCAACTGATCATTTTACTAATCCTAACATAAGTATCTTCTCCCACTTTCCGTACATGTCCTGAACCCACATATCCATTGTTGGGCAACCAAGCGCTATGCTACTGGGCATACCAAGCAATAATGCTGCTGCCATTACCAAGTGAATACATGTTATGCTTGAAGTGGTCTTACTTATGTGTGTATTCTATCTTGCTTAATTGCCTCATTAACATAATCATTGGAAAATATTTAATAACTAATTGAAAGCATTTAGTAAATATTTGAAAACAATAAATGCATGAATAAAATAACTAATCTATCCAATGTGCTACAAGGTTTATCGGAAAGCTCATCTTTATTGCTGCACACACTATCATGATCATGTACAATAATGCTTGAATAAAGATCTATAGACTCCATGACTCCTACTACAAGCACTCAAGGAAAAAATTCTAACTTTCGAATGGAAAAAATGCAGGAGCTTTACTACTACTAAAATCTATATTACCATAAATGTAGTTGGTAGGTGCGTATTTATAGGCAACAAATAGACATTGCGTCAAGGGCATCTCATCAATGTATGATAAGATGCATTGATGGGGCCTCATCGATGACTCCTTGTCAACATGGTCGACTATGTCGATGAGGCCTCGTTGACACAGCCAACCAATAATGACTCATCATACTCCCACGATTGAATTAGACATCATCCTCAAGTTCTATTACAAAATTGGGAAGGTATGGAATTATTGATTGACTTTTCTTCAACAAAACAAACTAACTGACTTGACAAAAAATGGAGTGCCCAGGTGTACAGATCAACACATTATAAAAAATGAAGGTGTTCAAGACACAAAATTGAACACCATGATTCAACTCTTCAAAAAATTGAACAACACATTCCTTGATGATGTGAAGCTTATTGGAGAAGATCAAATGGTCCTAGGTGGTGGTGGTTCTTAGGGCTCTGAGATACCTTCATTGGCTTCACACACTAGTGGTGGTTGAGGTGGCTGTAGTTGTCCTGCTACTGTTACAACTTCAAGCGGAAGGTAGAAAGCATCCAACAGTGCTTTCATTTTCTCCTCCTTACTCCTAGGATCATGCACCATCCACAAAAATTTTCCAATGTGGGTTAGAACAGGCACATCCCAAGGACATGAAATTGTTGGAAACAACTTCTTGACATTGACAAACTAGGTAGCAAACTATTTATGTTTAATGTCAAATTCCCTGATTACGTCCTTTAGCTCTTAGTAGTCATTCATTCATCTAGCTAGGTTCTTAGTGATAGATCATTGATCTCTGAATCACCCTCTAAGAACTTCGAGTTCAACATTTGTAGTCTCAAGCTTTTTCTTGGTGTCCTTGTGGTGCTTGAACTCAGCTTTGTATAGAAAATACGAGCTAGCCACATGTTTCTACAATTCTAACCATGGTCATCTGGTTGTTAGCATTGCTAAGTTTGTGTAATAGATATTGGCCAACTCCATGTACTCTATCATTTCCTCAATTTGCAACTCCTTCAAGTGGATCTCTACTTTGTTGTAATCATTGATCCCATCAAGGATGGGTTGCCACATCTCTCTTCCTTGCTAGAGTTGCTAGAGGGCTTCATTTATTTTACCTTTTCCATCTAAATTTATTTTTCATTTACTTATTTTTGAAATCCAACCTAGTCCTTGTAGTGATTCTTTACTTTTTTAAATTTGAGGGCTTCATTCTTCCAGGTAGTGATCTCAATGGTAGAATTTCGGCACAAGGTGCATACCTCCTTCATGGATAGATTGCAATTCTATGTGGCCAATTTTCTCAATTCAATGTTGACTTTGGCAAGCTACTCCTACTATTGATGAATGAATTCTTGCATTTGATCTCTCTAAACATCAACATTTTGTAGATGATGATTTTTCATGGTCAATGCTTCATTCTCTTGGTGCATCTAATTCAAGTCCTTTTTGATGGAATACATTTTAGCTTTTGCTATGGACTACTTGAAGATGGCCATTACTACTTCTTCCTTAGCCTTTCGAAATTACTCTTGAAGCTATTTGATAGCTTCATCTCTTGAATTGTTAGGCCGAGGATTACTTATTCTGCAATTTAGACATAAAGTTCAGCAACCTCCATAGCCAAGTGTTGATTTCACTCTTGGGCTGTTTCTAGTTGTTCCTCCAAAATGATGCATCTGCCCCTTGCATTCAACAATTCTAACTAGGTTGTAGTGATCTTCTTTAGGAGATTAAAGATGGCTGGAGTCGGTTGCCTGGTTTCTACTAGTCGTTCTAGCAACTATTCATGTTGGGCTACATTCAATTTTCTTTTGATCATGGTTGTGGACGTCTGCATTTCTTGAAGTGCAGATATGTCTAGTATAGGCACCGTGGGTGAATTCAATGCTTTAGCTACACAGTTAGCTACCAATTTTGCTACTGTCTCCTACCCTTGATGCTACATCACCAAGATAGTTGCCTCTTCACCTTCCTCTAACCTTCCTAAGAAAGTGGCGACATTCCTAGAGATTTCTGGGAATAGATGGTGTGTTGGTAGTAACATCGTTACCTCTTGAGCATTGGGATTCAACCTTAAAGTTAGCTACTTTCTTTGAGTAGAGAAAATAGGACCAACCCTCTTCATCTGGCTAATTGTTTGGGCCACCTCATTAAGATGACTTGCTATTGGCTGCGATGCAGATGGATCCACCCCACTCATTCTTGCTTGTTGCTCTTGTTTACTCAAGAGCTATTCTTAGATTTGATGCACATGCTTAAGGACTATGTGGGCCTTTGATGTTGTCTCTTGAGTGGATGGTGCTACTAGTATCTCCTCTTCTTGAGCGGTTGTTGCCATCTTGTCTTTCATGATTTCTACCCATGAGGGCAAGGGAGCATGCTTGAGAGTATCATTAGAATAGCAAAAAATGCCTATCCTCTTGTAAAGTTTTCTAATGAGGCATGGAAAAGGCAGGGTCTTCCTTTCACATTAATTCTCCTTGAAGTGCTTCTTGATCTTCAAATATATCAACTATATAAGGTTAATGAGAAATTTTCCACTTAGAGCAATGCATGCTCAGGCGGAGAAAGCAGTCACCTTCCTTGGTTTCACTATTGAATTGAGGTGATAGGCCACAATCTTAAAATAAATCTACTTTGCTAGTGTGAGTGCACCATACTCCTTATGGTCCACCTTGTAGCATTGTAGGGTCCATTCCCTTTTTGCCTTAGGATCACCTTTTCTTGATATCTCTGCCAACTGTGTTCCAATGTTTGGCAACCCTAGTGCTTATGCAATAGCCTCCATCAAGTAGCACACTTGAATGTCTTTAATTTTTATGATGACCCTAGCCTTCAACTACTCCAGAAGAGATAGGTCTCTCCCATGTACATTCTCCACTAGACATGATGATTGGCCACATGGGAGAGGCTTGCAATTTTGTCTTGACATCATTTGGAGCTTTCTCCAAAAATGGCCCAAAGTTTATCTCTTAAAGAACTAATCTTTGGATTTCTCGAGACTTGACGATGTCTAGGCAGGTTTGAGTCAAAGTGACTTCAAGCCTTGTCACAGTTCTAGGCACTTCTTCTTGTTGGGATTATTCTATAGGCACTTCTTTCTCTAGAATCTATTAAACAGACTCCACTTCAGGCTCCTCTCAAAGAGGTCCCGTTGCATGGGTCATCTCTAGTAGTTCTTAGCCTTGTTCTTGCTAGCCTCTTCTAGCTCTAGGTCATTTCTCTCTTGGCTATAAGGGTTTTTCTTCTTGTATACATTTTTGTTTGGGTGCCATCTGTAATCACAATAAGACCATGGATTAGCAATCATTGTGTAACCTTAAAATAATTTGGATACCTTAACTCTTAAGGATAGTTACACTTGGCTAAGTTGTAATTATGGTTGATTTAATTAACCTAGTTATTATTTATTTTATGTGTTATTATGAATAATTCATCCTAGAGATTGTTTGAAGGGTTAACATGGGAAAAATTTTATGTTTATATGTGGTTAAGGTTATTAACCCTTTGGGGGAGTTAGGAAAATTTCCAAAAAATTTCATTAATTTTTCATCGAAAACCTTAAGATTTGTAGCCCCCATAATAAAGATCTTACCTCTAATAAGTGCAGGATCGAAAAATGGAGTAATTTGGACAAATGGTTGGGAAGTTATGAGCTCTAGAACGTTTTAGGCTTTGAAAAATTGTAAAAATTCCCTGTGTTATGAGAAATTTGCAAAAAATTTCAAAGTTTTTAGTGTGATATATAGTATTTTTGCACTGTGTCAACAAGGCCTCATCGATGTAGCTATTGATCACCATTGACTTTGGTCAAACTTTCAAAATACAAGGAATTTTTTGATGAAATTGGGATCAAATGAAAGCTTAGAAGACAAAGAATAGTATGAAATCATGAGAAGAGGGCATTGACATTCATAAATTTGAAAAAATAAAAAAAATTTAATTTAATGAATGAATGCAATGAGAGATTAAGGAGTACTAAGTGGTTTACGCAATGAAAAATGTGAAAGATAGGATTTTAGTGATATCAAAGGTAAGGAACCTTAACTAATCAAGCCAAGAGCTATACAAGTGGATCCTTCCCATAGTAGGCTCATGCCCTTTTCGCCCTTGCATAACCTCAAATAAAGAGTCTATAGGCCTCATAGTTGATTTAATGATCATGATAAGTTAAATAATAACCCAAAAGAATATACCCGAGAATCCCAACACGTCAAACCAAAACATGGAGTATAACATAGAGCCCAGCAATGGGGTGAGTTATGGTAGCATGGATAGATGATAGAGAAGGTGGAATGGAGTTCCAAAGTGAGGTCATAAGAAGTTCCTTGTGCAATTTGTGGTTAAAATGACATAGGAAGTTTCATCCTCAGTCTAGACCAAAACCATCGACTTCCAATGAATTCACATCACCACTCTAAGACTAATCCACCCACTCAAGACACAAGATTACCCCCACAAGACAACCACCATTCTACAAAGAGAAGAAAGAAGAAGTAGGAAGTAAGAGAGAGGGCCTTAGTTAGAGGGGACTTTCAAGCATAGGTGTATGTCTTTCGAGTCCCATAACTAGTGCTTGTAGCCCATTTATTTGTCCAAGGGATGTGTTTTAAATTCTCATTATTTTGTTTTTGTTTTTGTTTTTTTTGAAATGGAAACCACACCATGTAAGGACTTATTCATGTCAAAGTGGTGTGCTTTGAATTCCCATCTGCTTCTTCTTCCTTTTTTTTTTTGAAATGGGAACCACACCATGCAATGACTTATTTGAATTCCTAATATTGGTTGATGTGGAATGGTAAGAAGTCTACAAAAAACATTCAAGCACTCAAGCAAGAAGAAGAGTATAAAGAGTATTTAGTCCCCTTGAATTCACACCCTTTACAAACCTTTTAATCCTTCCTAATTCCAAAACTAACAAGGTCATTAATTGGTTAAAAGTTTCTTTAATGAAAAGGGACCTCAAATTTCTAGAATAAGGAAAACCATAGAGTTAATTAGATGGGTGGATTACATAGACTCATTGCCTATTCCATGAAAAATAAACCATGTCAAAGTCATCAAACATCAAAATTCAAAAATAAAAATCAAATATTGACAATCACACATTAAGCACAAACCATCATAAGTAAATAATAATAGTGGCACTGTGTCCAATGATAATAAAGAAAATTTATTAACAAAAATGAGAAAATACCACTTAAACAAAAAAAAAGAAAAATAAAGTAAAATATATAAGAAAGTGTAAAATAATTAAAAAATTTTAAAGGTACTAAAAATGGTATAAAATTAGAAAAATTCAAACATCAAAAATTTGTAAAATCAAAAATGTAAAAAACAAAAAGATAGGAAAACTAAGAGGCCATGGTAATAGTTAGCATGGATGGCCATCTCCCCCACAATTGAGTTGGAGGGAAGATCCAAAAAATAGAATGGGGGTGTCCATTCATTGAGGCAGTATTTACATTGGCCTATCCTAGTTCGAGGAAAGGCTTCACTTATTGGATATTGACCAACTACTTTTATTTGGGCTATTAGGTTTGTATATCAATGTGGCCCTAGAGGGAAAGGTTTGATCAATTATATACAGTCCCTCCTACAATGTTTGGAATTTTGTCTTTTGGGATACATGTGTGGGGTTCTAGTAAAGAACCTTATCTCTTGGGTGAAGTTTTACTTTCTTGATTCTAAGGTCAGGACATTGCTTGCTAAATCCCTTATTCACCTCATTTAAGGATACAACCACTAAGTGATTTTTGTCTATCATGTTCGAATTGATCAATATTTCTTTCTATGCTAAACTTAGGTCAAGGTTTAGATCACAAGCCATTGAGAGTGTATGGAGCTTGGACTAAATTAGAAGCATTGGAAGTTTCCTATACACTAACTTGTAGGGAGAATATCCAATAGGAAGTTTCCAAGTTGAACGATAAGTCCAGAGAGCATCGTTAAGTCTTGTACTCTAGTCCTTGCTATATTTGCTAATGGTTTATGTTAGTAATTTTGTAATCTCTCAATTGGTTACCTCTGCTTGACCATTGGCTTGGGGGTGGTAAGGTGTTGTTAATTTATGTTCTACCCCCAAGCATTGCATTAGTTTTTTAAATGTGGCACCTATCAAATGAGTTCCATTATTATAAATTAGTGAACGTGGCACCCCAAACCTATTCATGATATTTTTTTATATAAATTTGGTAGTAGTGCATGATGTACAATCAGTAACGACTGCTTCTTTTGCCCATTTTGTATAGTAGTCAACTACTACTATAATATATGCTTTCATGTTAGACATGGATGTGATGGAACCCATGAAGTCAATGCCCCATATATTGAAAGGTTCCAGTGATTGAATCCACTATTGAGGACCTTCCATGGCAAGCGATCATCCCCCCATCATGTTGACAATGTTCACAACACTTGATAAACTAATGGGCATTCCTAAAGATTATAGGCCAATAGTATCTTGCCATCAAAATTTTTATAGTTGTGCATCTCCTTACATAGTGGCCTCTACAAGGCCCTTCATGAGCATCCTAGAGAACACATAGTTGAACTTCATTAGGGACACACCAATGAAACAAGCCATCAGCACACACATTGTAAAGATATCTACTGATTTTCATGAAGTATTTAGCTTGATGAAGAAATTTTTGCTTCTTCCTAAAATCCAAGTCTTATGATATCTCTTAAGTGAGAATATATGTGAGGATGCCATTAAACCATATTACTTTCTCAAGCATTTATTCATTTATTACTCCAGTAAATATGAGTTCATCTGGAAATTGATTAAAGAGTGGGATCTCCTCCTCTTTGTTATCCTATCTTAAGTGAGAAAGGTGGTCAACGATCACACTCTCATTCCCTTTTTGATCTACCATAGTGAGATCAAATTCTAGAAAGATCACAAGCCACCATATGACACGAGGGCTCACCATCAACTTTTTCATGAGAAAGTGAATTACATTATAGTCCATATGCATAAATACTTTGTAACCAAGCACATAGTTCTTGAAATTCTCTAGGAAATACACTACTACCATTATTTCTTTCTCTTTGGTGGTGCAATTTAACTATGCTCCCAAAATGCTTCGACTCGCGTAGTGGATATAATATGAATGTTTCATATTGTTCATCTACATGAGCACTACTTTCAAAGTATAGTTAGATGTGTCTATCATGATATGGAATGGTTTTGACCAATCTAGTGCTCATAGAATTGGTGTTTCCATGATGTTCTCCTTTAATTATTGGAATGTGTGTTCACATTCCTTGGTCTAAATGAAATGTGCATCTTTCTTTGTATGTCCTACCAATGACTTTGAAATCTTAAAAAAATTCTCAATAAAATGTCGATAATAACCAAAGTGTCTAAGGAATGATTAGACATCCTTAATGGTCTCTACTTGATGTGTTATTACTTTGATGACCCTTATCTTTTCTGGGTCTACCTCAATCCCTTTTTAGGTGTCCTAGCACAATGCCTTCTTAGATCATGTGATGGCTCTTTTTCCAATTGAGTTGTAAATTTGTCTCAACACATCTCTTCAACACTTGCTCAAGTTAGTCCAAGGCTTAATCAAAGGTAGCTCCATAGGTGGATAATTCATCCATGAATACTTCAACATCACTACCTATTTTTTGTTGAAAGATACTTAGGACCAAGCCTTGAAATGTTGCAGGGGCATTGCATAGGCCAATGGCATCTTATAGTATGCAAAAGTTCCCTAGGGACTCGTGATTATTATCTTGGCCTAATCTTCGAGTGAAATTTGGATTTGGTTATATCCATTATAACCATCCAAAAGCTATAATAATAATTCTTGGATATGATGTCTAATATTTGATCCACAAATGGCAAAGGAAAGTGATCCTTAAATGTTACCATATTTAACAACCTAAAGTTAATGTAGACCAACCATTTGCCATCCTTTTTTGGTACAATTACAAGTAGGCTAATCCACTTACTATCCATGATTGGATAGATGAACCCCACGTTGAGAAGTTGCTCTATCTCCTCCTTAATGATTTTCTTCAATTTGGGATTTAGCTTCCTCTACAGCCGCCTTCTAGGCTTCATGGTCGAGTCAGTGTAAATGTGATGCTGGCATATCATTGGATTGATTTCTGTTAGCTTTGGATATGACCAAGAAAAGGCTGTTGACCATTTATTTTACCTTCAACAACTTTTTTTTTTTCAGGAGCAAGTTTGGCATTAATGATGACTAGTTTACCATTTTTTAAAAATTCATACTCCATACTAGCTGGTAAGGTTCTTAGTTCTAAGGGCTCTTGCTTGAAGTGATCAGATATTTTCAACTCTCCCCAATAGGTATCATCATCTTCATTAGAGAGTTGGCAATGAACTTGTTCAATTTTGTCCATGCCTTCAACATATGCACATGTTAAGCTCTCAGTTGGATCCATGCATATTGTGCTACTATCTAAATTAGCTATCTACCACTAGGTTCCCTCTTGGTTTGTGATCACTATGTACAGCCACCATTGAATATTAATTTCTTGTGCACAATGATTAAATGCCATAATGTACGTGCTCTAGATGAACCAAATCTTTTGCACATAATTGCACTTGTTAGTACTATATGTGATGCATGGAATACACTTCTTCTCAATCTTTACTAGCTTATTTTCCTTAGATATTTTGATATATAGGTCCCTTATATTCATTTTCATGTTAACCATGCTTAACTAAGCCCTTCCCATGATGATTCCCAAGTCACTTTTTCAATTGTCCACCTTGATTACCAGAAAATCAGCAAGATAGGACCACCCACAAATTGTGGTCACAATGTCCTCTACTAATCCCAAAGGAATATTAATCAACTAATCTACTAATTCTAAATATATGGTGCTCTTCTTAAGAGGTGGTAGGTTCCAAGCCTCATACATGTCATGGGAGATGAGGTTAACTTTGGAAGTAGAGTTAAGAGGAGCTTTGCATGGCTCTTATCTAGCAATCTATATATAGATGACTGAACATCCTTGGTTAGATCTTTTTGTAGAAATATTTCCAAGCTTAATCTAATCAAAAATAGCATGGGTTAGCATTATAGTGCAAATCCTAGGTAGAACTTGTGTTTAAAGGGCATACAAAGGTATTTGATGTAGATGATGAAGGTGATGGAGATGCAAAACAATTAGTTGGAGTAGGTTATGAGGGCTAGAGAGGACTACTAGGCTAGAAGAAAGGTCATTTTCTTGATCGATTATCTAAACCACTTGGTTGAAAAAATGTTTGTAAATGTATAACCGTTGTAGCATTTCATTGTTGTGGCTATAGAGGAATCTCACCCTACATAGATGGAGCAGGAAGTAATTAGGTTGAAGGTGGAGGTGTAAGTGTAGAGGGGTGTGGAAGATGATAAGGATACGAATATGGGTTTTCCCCTTGAGTACATGGTGAATGTGTTCAGTGGTACTCAGGAGGGTAATAGTGATGTTGGAATGATGCATGACTTGCAAAACTTCTAGGGGAGATGGGCTGCTTGACATAGTACCCATATGGATTTCATTGACTATAAGGGTACTGCTACCTTGGTGATGGAATTACCCATGATTGTGGATGATACCACTATTGGTATTGTTCATAAGGTTGTGAAGGAGTTCCACTGGGATAGTAAGCTTGTTGTTACTGGTGGAACTATCTTGAATTACCTTGAGGGTAAGGCAATCATCTTAGAGCTTGCCTACATACTAGGCAAGGATTTAATGCATACACTCTAGAATCTTATAAGTATGATACCATAGGACAACATCTCTTTGGATGTTCATATTAGCATAAGTCACATTCAGTTTCATCATCAGAGTTAGACTCTACAACTTCCTCTACTATAGTAGCTTTACCCTTACGTCTTTGGTAGGCACATTTAGCTTCTTTTTTCCTCCTATGATTATGACCGCTATTTTTCTCTTTGGATTCTTTAGCAATATTCAACATGGTTTGAAACTTTTCATCCAAAGAGTCCCATAACTTGTCAACCTTAGCCAAAATATCATAAATATATTTTTGGATGGGCAAGGTTTTTATGCTCACCAATTCATCAAGTGGTGATTCCTCCTTGTCACAAAATTTGACCTCTTATTTTCTGATGGATGGGTCCCTATTATACTCTTCAACACTTTTCCTTTCTCATAGGTCATCCTCTTCTTTTACTACCTGCTGAATTAACCTTTGAATCTTATGAGCTCTCATTTCAAACAACCTTCCTTAGGCATACACCCCAATGGTTCTTCTTATTTTTGCTCTAAGCCCATCTATGATGTGACAAAGTTGTTCCCTCTAAGAGTAACCATGGCTAGGGCATCAGTGTAGGAGTGAATAGTATCAGCCCATGGAAGTATCCAAGGGTTCATGTGCTCCTTGTTTCTAGTCTTGGATTTGCCTTCTCAGATTAGACACTCTGGAGTATGTCTGGTACTTATCATTGAATAGCTCTAACATGGTACTCCATCTTCAGATAGATTCTAGTTCCAAGGACTAGTACCAACTTTTAGCTTCCTTAAGGGATGTCCTTGGGAAAAGCTTAACTTTTTTCCACTCATTCTATAAGGCACAAGCATCTTAAAAAGCTTGTAGATGTGTCTGTAGATCAAAATTGTATCCCCCCTCAAATCTTGGGATTTTGTTTATGTCTAAGCACTTGATCCGACTATCCTTCATATGCTTGGTTGAGATTTTCACTAGCTCTACAATGTTGACCATACTTCGAGTCACCAATAAAGGTTCATCATCATCACTATGTTGATGACACTGATGATGGTTTCAGCCAACCATTCAGTTTTGGTGATCTACATAGTCATTGTTATTTCATTGATCATCTTCATCATGGTTTTTTTGACAATGACTTCCATGAGAATTATCAAATGAAGAGAAATGTTGAAATTAGATGAAGAGGATGAAAGGAAGGTGGAACGCCATTTCCACTATGATGTCCACCACCACTCTTATGCTTATTATGATCACCATCCTTAGATCCCTTATTTTTGTGATGTTTACCTGAGTCCCTAGCTTGGTTATCACTCTTTCCTAACCCCAATTTATGAGTAGTCGATCACAGGGTCAGGTTTACACCCTCACCATTAGTAGTAAGGGGTGAAGAATCTTTATGTTGAGAACCTTCCAAGGGAGGATCCTCATTGTCCTCTTGATCTATTAGGAACAAGGGGTTAGTGTAATGTTTTCCTTTTATAGCCTCATGGAGTTTCTTCTAATGTTTATCTTGCTTAAATTGTGTTTTAGTGGGACACTAGTTCCAAGTGTTGTATCCATCCACAATGTATTCTTTATGTAAATCTACTATGCACAACTTCTTAAGGGTTTTGAATAGCATCCCAGGCATAGATTAATTGGGGGGCAAGACAATGTTGCCCTCCATATCACACCATCGCATCTGTTCATCTTGATGTAAGATGAAGGTGAGATTTGGCACAAACTCATCTAGATGAGTGTATATCACCATGCATTCTTGTGGGACCAATGGTTTAGTATATTCAAGCTTTCAAGAAGAAGAAGACATTTTGCAAAATAAAATAAAATTGTTAGCATGCTTTTATAATTCTATGTATATTCAGAATGATAGTGACATTTAGGTTCATGCAACGATATAATGGTATTCACTTAGACCTAAATAGTGCATGTTCCACAAACAAAGTCCCTAGCAATGGTGCCAATGATGAGCGGCAAGGTACACCTATGCCCAACCATACAAATCATAAAGCATTCACACGTGATCTGGTTGAATTCCATGGACTTTATTATTTCCAATGCACTAGCCCTTTTAGGAAGTGAATCGAGCCTTAAGGTCAATAGTTGTCTTCCTAATTACACTTGTGATGTTCATTGGTATGGTTAAGTGTAACTGAGGCATTTGATTTTTATCATTTTTATGTTCTATAGTTGGGTGCTTAAACTATAGATAAAAATGGATTTGATTAACTAATCTAAAGTAATGAATCAACTAATCATTTTACTAATCCTAACATAAGTATCCATTCCCACTTTCTGTACACGTCTTGAACCCACATATCCATTACTGGGTGACCATGCCCTATGTTATTGGATGTACCAAGCAATGATGCTACTGGGATTACCAAGCAAGTACATGTTGCACTCAAAGTGATCATACTTATGTGTGCATTCTATCTCGCTTAATTGCCTCATTCATGTAATAATTAGAAAATATTTAATAACAATTTGAAAGCATTAAATAAATAATTGAAAACAATAAATGCATGACTAAAATAGCTAATCTATCCAAAGTGCTACAAAGTTTATCAAAAATCTCATCTTCATTTCCACACATACTATTGTGCTCAAGTACGATAATGCTCAAATAAAGATCCATACATTCAATGAATCCTATTGTGGGCACTCAGGGAAAAAATTCTAACTTTTAAATGGAAAAAATGTAAGAGCTTTACTACTACTAAAATCTTGATTACCATAAATGCAACTTGTAGGCATGTATTTATAGGCAATAGATAGACACAACATCGATGGGGCCTCATCAATCTAGGAAAAGATGCATTAATAGGGCCTTCTCAACAAGGCCTCATTGACATGGTCGACTATGTCAACGAGGCCTCATTGATGTAGCCAACCAACAATGACTCATCAATCTCCAACTTGATGGTATTCTCAACTTTTACCACTGTACTATTGATCCTTTCTATGCTTACCTCATCAAATCTAATCATAATATTACAGAATTACAAGGAGATATGATCAAAGTAGCTGATTAGAATAAATTCCTTTGATGATCATTAATCTAACTCAATTTGAAGCTATTAATCTAAATAATCAAACATAATTCAACCCTACATGTCTCCAAGTTCTTCCACCAATGAATAATTTATTTCCAAACACTAATTCTTCTTTATCCTATTTCTTGCAATAAAGTACTAGATTAAATGATGAGCAATCCAAAGATCTCATCAAATCTATAAATCCTACCTTATCATCAACATGATGAAAAAATGTTACTTTTTGAATATCCTCAATGATTAGGAGAAGATAAATATATAAATGAGAGTCTAACCATTGAAACATTAAAAATCAAACCTATATTTGATAGTGATCATGATTATATTGACCCAAGAGTAAATTTTTTTTATTACACCAACCTAAATTCTTGGATATTAAAAGTAAATAAAGACTCTTTTAAAAAAGGATATGTAGCCAAAATCATGCTTATACTCTTGGTAAACCTTCTATCATTAATGCTATTAATTTCATAAGACTAATGACAAAAGACATGGTTAAGTATGAAGTGCTTCTCCATTGAATCAAAATAGTCCAATATTATGATTTATCTAGACTTAGAATCTATAGTGATTCTAAATTTAAAGTTACATTAATGAAATTTTTGAAGATAAAGATTCATCTATGAAAGCATATAAAGCTTATGTTCTTGAACTTTCTAAAGAATTTGATTAGATATCTATTAAATATGTTTCAAAAGAAGAAAATTACATTCTTGACAAGTTATCTTAAGTGAAAACTACCTTAGATATTAAATTTTAATATAATGCTTGGAATTCTAAAATCATTATTGAAAAATTTAACTCTGATTCTATTTTAGATAATATTCTTTCTTTTTAAGTTTTTTATAATGATCATCAAATCTTTAAATTCTAATTTCTAAAGAGGAATTTAATGGTCATATCTTAAGATTTTTCAAGTTAATGAAAAATTTATATGAAAAGATATCATATTTTTACATGAAATCTCTCTCAATATAGCAACTAGAAAATATTTATATTAGCATACTCATAGGAGATATCAAAAATCATGTCACAACAAACTATATGTAACAACTTTATCAGATTACTTAAGGTTAAAGAGAAAAATGTTATGAAATGAGGTATAATCAATTATGAAAGTCATTAAGAAGTATAAAGTCTACTTATTAATATGTTCTTTGATGAAATACTTTAAGTTAAGGACTATTGATGAGCGGCGAGGAACCCCTACACTCAACCATATGAATACGAGCAATTCACACACAATCTGGTCGTATTCCAAGGACTAACTGCTTATGCACCCTTGTGGAACAAGGATGTTTTGATTGCTCATTGTCTTTCCAAACTTACTTGTATGTCACAATTGTATGATTAAGTAAGTTTGAGGCATATGATTTTTATATCTTTTATGTTTTTATGTCCTGTGCTAATAGCAAAAGAGAGATAACTAGGTGACTAATTTAACTTAACTACTCATTAANAGTACACAATGCTCGAATAAAGATCCATCCATACTTAGACCTCTTACTGTGGGCACTTGGAAAATACTCTAACTTTCAAATAGACTACAAGAGTTTCACTACTAGACTGCTAAAGGACTTTCCTTCCAATTGTGTGCTTGGGCAATGTATTTATAGTCTTGGAAGCGACTACTCTAATAATTAGAGTAACCACTCTAATAATTAGAATAACTACTAAAGCAACTACTAGAGTAACTACTCTAATAAGTAGAATAACTACTAGAGTAATAGCTAGAGTAACCACTCTAATAATTAGAGTAACTTCTAGAGTAACTGCTAGAGTAACTACTCTAATAATTAGAATAACTACTAGAGTAACCGTTAGAGTAACTGCTCTCATCATACCCCCACTAGAGTAACTACTCTCATCATACCCCCACTAGAGTAACTACTCTCATCATACCCCCATGACTAAATGAAAAATCATCCTCAAGTATAGAAGAAGAAAAATAAGTTCTTTACAAAATATTGGGAAGGTATGGGATTATTAACTAACTGAAAACTGATGATGGAATGGGATGACAAAGTCAACATGCCCAATGAATGGATCAATAAGCATATTACAACATTAGTGTTCATGAACATTATGGTGAACACTTGTACATAAATGATATCCAAGCCTTTATTTGGTAACTTGTAGGGAAAGAGAGAGAGAGAAAATTAAGTGTGTTGCTGCCAATGCTAAGATTGTGCCTTTCATTGTTTATCCATAGCCATGCCACCAGGCTTGCTCCTTTTCTAAATGCTCTAGTTCCAGTCCATCCTAAGTGCTTCCTCCAAGCCTAATCCATTGTTTGTATGATCACCATCTACACACACAACATAGTCACAAATGAGCAAGGATAGATAAACCACAATGCAGTTGATACCTTGCCTCGATATGAAGTGCAGTGGCTAAGTTGTGGTTATGGTAGAAACTAGTTTGAAGATTTATCATAGGTGACTACCCAAGGTATAGGGGTTAGGTAAATAGTAAAATGGAAAAAATTGAAAAATTTGTGCCCGGGCCCCCACAACTAAGAGTGAACCTTCAGCAACTATAAGATGGAAAAATATGAGGAACAAGAAAGATGGGAAAAAATAACAATAGCAATGCCAATAAAATGGATGTCGTGGATGGGGATGAAACAAGAGATGATTGATTGCAAGAAATTTTTAAGGAAAAGAACTTAACAATTACACCAAAAAGGAATGCTAGTGGATCCTCCCCAAATCAAGCTCATGTCTTTTATGCCTTGACAAACCCACAAACGAAAGAGTCTGTCAACTCTAGGAATGTCATTTAGAAGAAAGAGTTAAAAACTAACCCACAAGAATTCACCAAATAAAAAAAATGCATCAACCTAGAACAGACTAATGATAAAATCGACAATGAGGTGGAAAATGGGAAGAAAGATGGAGAGGAGAGAATGGAATGGAATTCGAAGAACAAGGTTGTGTAAAGCCCCTTGTGTATTTCATGCTTAAGATAACTGAGTAGAACTCATTCCAAATCCAGACTCAAAGAAACCACATTTAGTGACCTCGCATCAATACACTTGGCTAATCCATCCTCTTGAGGCAACAAGAATGCTTTTACAAAGAGTGACCACTATCCCAAGGAGAGTGAGATGGAGAACAAGAAAGTGAGAAAGGGCCTTAGTTAGAGGGAACCTTTAGGCATGGGTAACATGTCTTTCTAGTGCCATAACTAGTGCTTGTAGCCCATATTGCTTTATTATGTCTAAGGGGTGTGCTTTGAATTTTTACCCTTTTCTCTTTTTTTTTTCTTTTTGCATGAGAACCACATCATGCAAAGACTTATTTTTATTCACTCAGCTTCCTAATTTTTGAACAATGTTAGAATGGTGGAAAACCTAAGAAACAAGCATCTAAGCACCCAAGAGAATGGCCAGTACAAATGCATCAAATCCCCTTGAAGTCACACCCTTTTCATCCTTTGAGTCTTTCCTTGATTTGAAAAGTACCAAGCCACCAATTCATTAATAAATTTACTTAGAAAAAGAGGACTATATAGTTCCAAGCCAAAGGAGACCATAGAGTTGTATGGATGAGTCGACAGCTTGGACTCATTGCCTATTTTATTAAAAGAACCATACCTTAATATTAGCATCATAATTCAATGGTAAAACCAAACATTAGCAATCAATATAATATAATGCAATCCACCATCATGAGCACTTATTGGATGATGAATAAAAGTAAATCAAGCAAACAAAGAAATAGTAAAAACATGAACGATGGTATAAAACAAAAAAAAGAAAAGTTGGAAAAATGAGTAAAAAAACAAAAATGTGTAAAAAAAATTCAAAAAGAACTAAGGGCCTAAAATAGTTAGCATAGGTGGCCATCTCCCCCATGACTAAGTTGGAAGGAGGAGATCTGAAATAGTAAGTAAGGTTATCCATCAATAGAGGTAGCATGTGTACTAGCTATCCTAAGCTCATGGAAAGGTTTGATTTGTTATACATTGACCAACAATTTCTTGTCTGGGCTCTCAGGTTTGTATATTTTCATGGCCCCTAAAGGAAAAGTTGCATAAATATTATCAGGTCCTTCCCACAGTGTTTGAAATTTAGTACGTTGTGGTACATGTGTGGGATTTTAGTAGAGAACCTTATCTCCTGATTGATATTTAACTTTTCTAATCCTTAGGTCATGAAGTTTTTTATTGAATGCCTTGTGCAACTCATTAGATGACAGGGCAGCTAGTCGGTTTTCATCTAGCAAGTTAAGGGTTACTAACTGTTGTTTCTATACTAGATTAAGGTCAAGGTTGAGGTCACATGCCATGGATAGTGCACGAAGCTTAGTTTGAATGGGAAGCGTTGGTAATTTACCGTACACTAACTCATAGGGAGAGTAGCCTATAGGGAGTTTCCATGTGGAGCGGTATGCCCAAAGAGCATCGTTTAGTTTAGTGCTCCATTCTTGCCTAAACTTGCTAACAATTCTTTTCAATATCTTCATAGTCTTCTTGTTGGTTACTTTTGCTTGACCGTTCGCTTGGGGGTGGTATGGTGTAGTCAATTTATGCTCAACCCCTCATTTTTGCATTAATTTCTAAAAATTTGCACCTGTGAAGTGGGTACCATTATCTAAAATAAGTGCACGAGGCACACCAAACCTATTTATGATTTGTTGTTGAACAAATCATATAGCTATAGATGATGTACAGTCCTTAGCAGTAGCTACTTCTACCCATTTAGTTAGATAATCAACAACAACAATGATATAGGCTTTTCCATTGAACATTGGTATAAGTGGCCCCATAAAATCAATTCTCCAAATGTCAAAGGTTTCTAATGGTTGGATCCATTTTTGCAAACCCTCCATTCTAGCAGTCATTCCCCCATCACGTTGACAATGCTCACAAGATTGGACGAATTGATGAGCATCCTGAAACAATGTAGGCCAATAATATCCTACAAGCAAGATCTTCATGGCCATTCTTCTCCCAACATAATGATCCCCACAAGGACCCTCATGAGCATCTTGGAAAACTCATAGTTGATCTATATCGAGAACACACCATTGAACCAAGCCATTGGGGCATACTTTGTAAAGTTGCCCATTGATTTCCATAAAGTATTTGGCTCGATGAAGAAACTATTGTTTCTTCTTAAGGTTTGCCTCTTGTGGTATTTTTTGGATGAGGAGATAGGTAAGAATGCTACTATACCAGTTTGTCTCCATGGGTGATTGATTATTCACTACACCAGCAAAGAGGAATTCATCAAGAAAATAATTAGAAATTGGATACTCGTCCTCTTTGTTGTCCCATTGCAACCGAGATAAATGATCAGCAACTACGTTCTCGGTACCTTTACGATCAATCATCGTAAGATCAAACTCTTGTAAGATTACAAACCATCGTATGATACGAGGGCTTACCATTGGCTTATTCATGAGGAACCTTATTGCACTATGATATGTATGTATATATACTTTATATGTCAATACATAGTGTCTAAAATTTTCTAGTGTAAACACTATAGCCATTAATTCTTTCTCTATGGTAGTGTAGTTAAGTTGTGCACTAGTGATACTTCTACTTGCACAGTGGATATAATAAGGATACTTCTAGTCATCTAACTATCTAAGTACAACTCCTAAGGCATAGTTGTACATGTCAATCATGATATGGAATGGTTTGGACTAGTTTGGAGCTTGTAGAATGGGTTTTTCTACTAGCTTCTATTTCAAAGTTTAAAAAGCTAATTCGCATTCCCTGGTCCACTTGAAAGGTACATCATTTTTCATTAATTCCACCAATGGTTTGGAAACCTTTGAAAATTTCTTGATAAATCTCCTATAGTAGCCAATATGTCCAAGGAATGACTGAATATCTTTGATGAGTAATTCCTTGGATAACTTTGATTTTCTCGAGGTCTACCTCTATCCCTATGTGTGAGATTTTGTGCCCCAGTACTATGCCCTCTTGGACCATCAAATGGATTTTTTGCTAGTTGAGCTTCAAATTGGTTTCTACACATCTTTTTAATAGTTGCTCTAACTAGTCCAAGGCTTGATCAAATTTTTCTCCATAGGTGGAGAAATCATCCATAAAGAATTCTAAACCATTTCCTATCTAATATTGGAAAATGCATAGAACTAGTCATTGAAATGTTGTGGGGGCATTGCACAAGCCAAACGACATCTATTTGTATGCAAATGTTCCCTAAGGACTAGTGAATGTAGTCTTGGCTTGGTCTTTTGGGGCTATTTGTATTTGATTATATCCATTATATCCATCCAGAAAACTGTAGTAGTGATTCCCTATGATGGTGTCTAAGACTTGGTCCACAAATGGCAATGGAAAGTGATCTTTGAATGTTGTCATATTCAGTAGCCTAAAATCTATGCACATCCTCCATTTGCCTCCCTTTTTAGGGACAATAACTAAGGGGCTAACCCATTCGCTATCAGCAATGTGGTATATGAACCCAACCGTGAGAAGCTGTTCAATTTCTTCCTTGACTACTTACTTTAGCTTTGGGTTCAAATGCCTTTGTGGTTGCCTTTGAGGCTTCATGGAAGGGTTAGTGTAAATCCTATGTTGGCATATCCTAAGACCTATTCTAGTTAATTTGGGATATGACCAAGTGAAGGCTTTTGACCATCTATTGATTACCTTCAGCAGTTCTATTGAGGAGAAAGCTTAGTGTTGATAATTACCAATTTTTCATTTTTAAGGAACATGTATTCCATACTGGTGGGCAATGGTTTCAGCTTGAGGGGCTCCTGCTTAAATTTCTCAAGGATTTCCAACTTCCCCCAGTTCATATTTTCAAGGTTAAGACTTGGAAGCTAGCGATGGACATGCTCTAATGTATTTATGCTATCGATATAAGCACAAGTCAAACCCTCAATTGGTTCCATGCATATGAGTGAACTACTTTCTTGATCAGCTATCAACCACTAGGTGTCTTCTTGTCATGTGGCTATTTCATACAAGCATTTTTGTATGTTAATCACTTGTGCACACTGATTGCATGTAGACAATGCTACTCTTTGCACAAACCATGACCTCTGCATGTAATTACACCCTATGTCATTGTATGTGATGCACAAAACTTTCTTCTTCTCAATCTTTCTGAATGTATTTTTCTTTGATATTTCTAGGAAAAGATCATGAATTCCTAGGCGTGTGTCGATGGTGCTTAGCTATGCTCTTCCCATTATGATTGGGAAGTCCCCCTTACCATTGTTTACTTGAATCACTAGGAAGTCAGCTGGGTATGATCACCCAAAAATAGTGGTAGTAATGTCTTCCACCAATCCCAATGGGACAGTGAGGGACTGGTCAGCCAACTCTAGATGGATGTTGCTCTTTTTCAATGGAGGTAGGTTCCAGACCTTGTAAATTTCTTAAGAAATCAAGTTGACACCGAAACCTGAATCCAAAAGAGCCTTGCATGGTGCATTTCCAATGATTTGTAAGTATATCAAAGGACTCCCAAGATCAAAGAATTTCCTGGGAAGGTGACCAGCTTTGATTCAATTAATAACAACATGTGTTAGCATGACCATATGCATTGAGTGCAGTGATTGGGTTGAAGGGGGCTCTGAAGTTTTGATTGATACTAAGGCTTCTAAGGAATCAGTTGCTTGTGATTACAAGGATTTAGTTGGACTATTGGTTCTAAAGAAAGGTCTTTTCTTCATGTGGTTTTTGAAACCAATAGTAGGTTGAGAGTTAACAAATGTCGTGGCATTACGTTGCTACAGCTAGGTAGGGATTTCACCTTGCATTGTGAGAGCAGGTGGTAGTGGAGCTATTGGTGGAAGATATGTGGTCGAATGAGAAAGATGATATGCTTGTGGAATATCACCCCTAGAAGAGGGAGTCCCATAATACTTCTAGGCTCAGTAGTGAGGTTGACGAGTGATGTGACTAGTAGAGTCACGTGGGGAGATTGGCTGCTACACATAATATCCATATGAGTCAGGTTGCTAGTAAGGATACTATTTCCTTGGTGGTGGCATTCCCTATGATTATGGATGCTACCACTATTGATATTACTTAATTTATTATCGTGGATTTCCACTTGGATAATACGTTTAGGGTTGGTGGAACTGTCTTGGGTTACCTTGGGGGTAAGGTAACCTTCGAGGTGCTTGTCGTTTGTTCAATCATGGGTTGAGTGCATACATCCCAGACTCTTGCATATGTGATATTACAGGGCAACATCCCTTAGGATGGTCATATTAACATATTTCACATCCACTATCATTGTCTGTTTCCAACTCCACAACATCTTCAATGATGGCAACTTTGCCCTTACCCTTGCTATGTGAATGTTCAGTTTCTCTCTTCTTTCTTTTCTCATGCTCACTACCTTGCTCTCTAGACTCCTCTACTATTTTTAAAAAATATTGAAATCTATTTTCTAGGGAATCCCATATTTGATCTACCTTTACCGAAACTTCTGATGTCATCTTTTGGATAGACAAAGTTTTCCTATTCACCATCTCTTCAAGTGGTGACTCTTCTTCATCCTCACAAAATCTTACTCCTCTCTTCTGATGGGAAGGATCTCAGTTATACTCTTCTACACTTTTTCTCTTTCATAGCTCACCTTCTTCCTTAGCAACTTTCTCCAATAGTCTTTGAATTTGATGGAACCTAGGCTTAGATAGTCTCCCTTGGGCATAAGTCCCAAGGGTTCTTCTTGTTTCATGCCTAAGCCCATCCACAAGATGGTGTAGTTGATTCCTTCACAAATAACAATGGCTAGGACAATGATGTAACAATTCATAGTATCAGCCCATGGTAGCATCCAAGGGTTCATGTCCTCCTCATTTCTAGCCTTGGATTTGCTTTTACAAGTTAGACAGTCGAGAGTATGTTTGGTACTTGTCATTAAATAGTTCTAACATAGCACTCCACCTACAAATGGATTTCAGTTCTAAAGACTAGTACCATCTTTCTGCTTCTTTAACTAATGTCTATGGAAACAACTTAATTTTTTGCCATTTTTTCTCTATATTTTGTAAGGCACATGCATCATGGAATGCTTGTAAGTGATTCTAAGGATCAATGTTGTATCCCTCTTCAAATCATGGGATATTGTTCATATCTAATCTCTTGATCCTACTATCTTTCTCGTGCTTTTTTGGAAATCTAACAGACTTTGTTATGTCCAACATACTTTGAGTAGTAAAGAGGGGTTCATTGTGATCACCTCATCCATGGCATCGATGATGCCTAGGTTGTTCCCTACTCTCCCTTCTTCTATGTCGTGACTCTCTAGAGTGTCCTCGTCCCCTTTCCTAGTTATTTTGTCTATGACTTCCACTTTGCCTACCTTTTTTCCCATGGTCTTTTTATTTATGTCCATGTCCAAATATTGAAGGAAAGGATGAAGGAGATGATGAAGGTAAAGAAGAAGGGGAATCATCACCATGATGATGTCTACTACCTTCTCTTCAGGAGTCATGGCCTCGATCGCGATTGCGATCAGAATGTCCACCTTTATCATGTGCCCTTTGTGCCCTTTGTCCTTTTTTTGCAATTGTGGTTAGAATGTCCTTTTTTTTGACCCTTTGTGCCCATGGGTATCAGAACCTAGGTTATGAATAATGGAATGAAGGTTTTGATACATGAACCCTTAGCCAAAGTCAAGGGGAGGAACATCATTATGTGGGAAACTTCCTGAGGTAGGTTCATCACCCTCATTTTCGCTTAAGACATGTGGAACATCCTGGGACCACTTACCCTTCAAAGACTTATGATGTATCTCCTATTACAAGTCCCTTTGACATTTTGTCTCTGTGGGATGGTATTCTCTTGAGTCATGGTCTTGCACAACATACTCTACATGTAAGTGCAGCATGCCAATTCATGTGAGAGCACGAAAAAGCATGCTTGTGACTAAATGATTAGGAGGTAACACTATGTTACCTTCTAAGTCTCGCCAATGCAGTTGTTCATCTTGATGGAGGATAAAGGTAAAGTTTGGTATATACTCATCAGGATGAATATATACCACTCTAACTTGTTGAGGGACTAGCGGATCAACGTCATATGTATTACACTACTAATAGTTTCATGTTTCAGACCTAGGCGATGAGGTGCTTTCATACGAAGAAGGAGACATACTTGTCTATTCAGTGTGCAATGTATTCTTGTTTATTATTTTCTTAATCAACCCTAAGGGTTTATTCCAATGATGTGAATGATTTCCTATGTTCTAGTTAGTGCACAAACAACTAAGTCCTTGGCAACAACACCAATGATGAGTGGTGAGGTACCCCTATGCTCAACCATATAAATACCAGCATTTCATGCACGATCTAGTTGAATTCCAAGGACTAAGTGCTTATGCACCCTTGTGGAACAAGGATGGGTTGATTGATTTTTGTCTTCCCAAACTTACTTGTATGTCATGATTGTATGGTTAAGTAAGCTTGAGGCATATGATTTTTATATCTTTTATGTTTTTATGTCCTGTGCTAATAGCGAAAGAGAGATAACTAGGTGACTAATTTAACTTAACTACTCATTAACTAAGTTCTAACTAATCTTAACACAAGTATCTGTTCCCACTTGTCGTACACATCTTGAACTAGTGCAACACTAATGGGATTACCAAATGCTAATCGTTACTAGGTTACCAAGCATTACATGCATGCTCAAAGCGGTAGTGCTTGTGTAATTTAACAATTTTCTTAATTGATCAAATGAATTGTTGTGCTAATAATAGAAATGTAAAGTGCATAAACTAAAATAAATGCATAAGAAAATAAAATAAAATAAATTCATAAGAAAATAAATCTCAAGTACTGCAAGGATGAATCGAAGAGCTCATCTTTATTGCCATACACAAGGTGTGCTCAAGTAACAATTCTCAAATAAAGATTCATCCACACTTAGACCTCCTACTATGGGCACTTGAAAAATACTCTAACCTTCAAAAAGACTACAAGAGTTTCACTACTTAACTACTAAAAGACTTCCCTTCCAATTTTGTGCCTAGGCACTGTATTTATAGGCTTGGAAGCAACTACTCTAATAATTAGAGTAACCGCTCTAATAATTAGAATAACTGCTAAAGCAACCACTAGAGCAACCACTCTAATAATTAGAATAACTACTAGAGTAACTGCTAGAGTAACCACTCTAATAATTAGAGTAATTGCTAGAGTAACTACTAATATAACTACTCTAATAATTAGAATAATTGCTAGAGTAACCGCTCTCATCAACTATGTTATCATAGCTTAACATACAACGTTGTAGACACGATGTAGTAGGTCATGGTCATACCTATAAATATGAGTCCATTTTCATATCAAAAATAAGTTTTTGGCTAGAACTTAGTATAATTATTGTAGTTTGTTTCTGATGAGTAGTGAGGTACCCCTATGCTCAACCATATGAATCACAAGCATTCACGCATGATCCAATCGAATTCTATGGATGGGACTAGTTGTGGTATCTAGATAGTTATGTTCTAATCAAAGTTCGCTATCTTCCCAATTGGACTAGTGGTAGCTTTGTCACATATGGTTTAGTCCAAAGTGAGGCATATGATGTTATCTAATTTTACCTTGCTCCTAATGACAATAAAGAGATAAATTAACTAAGCTAATGAACAATGGAAAATAAGAATTAACTAATCGATGTGTGATGAGTATCCACTCTTAATCATTCGTGCATACCTTAGACTTTGTGAGACTACCTTTAGGACTACCAAGTGTATGTCACTAGATGTGCCAAATAATACACTGCTGGATTACCAAGTACTTACACTTGTGATTAAGGTGTATGCATTCCGTTTAATAACGAGAATAGTAAATAAAAATAAATGAAAATGTTAAGTAAAGAAAATAGTAAATAATTAGACCATTAAATAAATAATTAAAGCAATAATAAATCTAAGAAAATCTAGCAATGATGGAAGTAATCTTGATCTTTATTTCCAGTCATGTAACGTGTCCAAGTATGTCACGCTCAAACAAGGGTGTTGTACGATTACAAACATCATACGACAGGCATGCACTAGGAATAACAAGACTCTAAGAAATACTATGAAAAACTAAGAACTAAAACTATCTTCTCCTATTATGTCTATGTATCCCAACTGTGCATCCAAGTGCTATATTTATAGGCATGCACAGAGGAGACAACATTGGATATCCACCATTATTTCCTAGCTCCAACATCAAGTATTTGATATTAGGACTCTAATGTCTGGTATTTGATGTTAGAGCCTAATAGATTCATGACTCATTATACCCCCATGACTAAATGAAAACTCATCCTTGATTCAAACAAAATGAGCAATAAGTTCTTTACAAAATATTAGGAAGGTATGGGATTATTGACTAACTTAAACAAAAAACAAAACAATTGACTCTTACATGCCATAGTGCTGTACTACAAAAATAGAACACAATATTACACAACAAAAATAGAATACTCATGTAGTGCCTAAAGGTAGTGGCTCCTCCATTAGTTACTTCCCTTTGTCACTAGGCTTGTGAAATTTGTAATGATCAAGTAATGCCTACAACTTTTCTTCTTCCATCCTTGGGTCATGTACCATCCAAGTTACTGAACCAATGTGTGCCGGTGCTAGTACATCCCAAGGACATGGTAGTTGTAGGAACATTTAGTTGGCCTTCACATACCAAGTCACAAATTATCATTGTTCCTTCTCAAAGCCCCTAACTTTTTCTCTAAGTTCATGATTATCTGTTAATCTTCTAACTAAGTTTGAGGCAACATCCTTCTATCCCTAATAGCTAGCTTTAACTAGTTCTAATTTTGATTTTTCCATGTAGCTTCTACAAAGAATCTTTCTAATTTACAAACTCTTTTTCATACAATGAATACGTGGTTGCTACCTACTTCTCTAGCTTGTTTTGAGGTTGACCTACTATTCACATGGCAAGATTGGCATATCTAAGGTTATCCAATGCCATGTATTCTTTCAAATCTTCTCTCTACAGGTCTTTATTCTTTACTACTACTTGGTGGACCAAGGCATAGCTATCTAGAAATGGTTGTCACTCAAGATTTTATGCTAACAAGGATCTAATGTGGGCTTTAGTCATCTGGATATCTTTTTCATTTAAATGTTTATACATGCCTACTTGGTCACAAAAGTGTTCCTTCAACTTCTCATGCTTCTTGGCCTTATTTTAACATGCATTGATTTCTATTCCTAATTTTTGTCGAATTACATGGACCTTACCCATTAAGAGCATTCTATTTTCTCTACCCAATCTATTGATGTCCTAGTTAACCCTCACTAGTTATTCTCTTAACTAGTGGATGCTCTCCTCAAGGATGTTCTTTTGCTTCTTGACTATGATCAACCTTGAATTCTCAACAGTGAGTTGCTTGTTTTCTTCTTGTATGGTGGGCCTTTTTGTATGCGTGGGACTATGCATCAGTAGCAAAGGCATTCCAAACCGCTTTCTCTGTTTCTTTTTCTAAGCTATGTTCTCCTTCATCAGCTTGGCCAACTACTCCATCCTAAATTGTTCTAGCTAGTCAGGCGTAACAAAATAGGTAGGATCCCATTTTTTGGCTCTCAGGGTGGCTAGATCTTATTGTAATCTGTACTCTTCTAATTTTTCATGTTCTACGCTAACTTCAATGATGACTAGGTTTCCTTTAGTGGTGATGAGGTTTGACTGTGCTATGGTGACATCACTAGGGATGTCAAACAAAGTAGTCATCACTTGCCCCATCTATAGTAATCAGTCCCAATACATCCACAAGCATTGTAGGAATCATCAAAGTCCCAACCAGCATCTACACATCTTTAGCCATAGTAAGATCTACTGGGGACTTAACAGGTACACTGAATGATTCTTTAATATGGTCTATGATTACTTCTGCTACACCTACCACATCCGAATGCTACATTACCACAACTGTGGCACCTTCTCTAGTTTCAAGCATTACCTAAAAGGATGTATCATTCCCAAATATTTTCCTGAACCATTAGGATCCTCCTCTTGATTGTAATGAGATCTTTCCCTTAGGCCCTTCATTCATCAAATTCAAAGCTACTACAATTTTCTTGACTTAGAAAGAGACATTAACTCCACAAACGTTGATAATCATGCCCTCATCTTTATTATGTCAAAATTGATGAGTCTCACTAAGGTAGCTGTTGGCACATTTGGCCATTTCATGGAACAGGTTGGCATGATAAAACTGGTTAAAAGTTTTGCAATTTGATAGTTGGAGAAGGTGGTCGTGGAGCATGCACTATATTTGGTGGAGAAATTTGAATGGCTTTCTCACATTTTTAATGAAAAGCTTGAAATTTGGAGACAGCTTTCCAATCTTCAATTTTAGTTTTTTAAACTATTATGTTTTTCTACATTAACAACAAGATGATGTTTGTGCCATAAGTATCGTTTGAAGAGTTATTAAAGTGAAAATAGAGATTCTAAGAAGAGACTCCATTGAAACTGTTCATTCATTGCTGTAATTGTACTTGGAAGGTTACTGTATACTATGCTGATCCTCTACATCTACCTCTAGCTGAGTTGAAAGCCTACCATTCATTTACTATTTAACCAAAAAATATGGTTAAATGAAGACAAACAAAATATGGTTTCTTCTTTGTCCATGTTCACAGCAACAATGCCAATGTCAAGCACGATGCCAAGGCAAGTCATGTACAGCAAACAAAATTTGCAATGCTACCTTTTTTCTGAAAGGAAGATGCTACCATACCAAGGTTGGGAAATCTCTAGCTCTAAAATTCAAAAAAAGAAAAACTGAAATAGAGACATTTGTATCGTTGTTGAAAGGCTAGGGAAATACAAGAAACCAAAAAATAGAGATCATTTCATAAGCGACGTAGGCCTGCATTCTAAATTTTCTCCTTCGAAAACGCATTCAAATCACGACCCTGGTTCACACGCGCATAACTGCAGAAGGTTTCAAATCTACAAAAAAAAACACAAAGAAAGAAAAAATGAAGTGATGCAGAATAGGAAAAGGCCCTAATTTTCTCTAAAATCACAGTCCCGCGGTGCTGCACCTTCTCAACTCACTGGAAGAAATGGCATGGTTCCTGTCAGTGCATTAATCCAAACCCTTGTCATAATAAAAACTTTCCCGCAACAGGAGGAGCCCCTAAGACCTGCACCTTCAATGCCATCACAAACACTCTCAAAAACATCTGAAAGGTGTGCACTGCACAGAGGATTTTTAGGCAGTTACAGGGTTGTTTCGTAACTTATCTTACCATTTCCTGTGACCAGTATTTCAAAAAGGAGCCTTCCATGGCTCAGAATGTTTTCTGGAAAATAATCCTCCTACAACCTCGCCAAACAAGCCTGGGCTTTCACAAAGAACGCATTTGAAATTTTTTAGGCGGTGAAAAACGGTAATCACAAATGTCATTTGCCCTGGAACCTGCAATCCGAAACAGTAGCCATGCCCAACACCGAAGCATTTGATATTGAATACTAGTTCAGAAAACGACGTTGTGATTCTCACCAATACGGCAACCAAAACAATGAAATTATGAAAGCTATGCTTGCCAATAAAAATGTTTAGAACCGCCAAGGATAACCTCATATTCCTCTTTAGAATTTTGTCAAATGCTTGCCGCGCAAGGTTCCATTTTTCTGTTTTCACAGTGAGCCTAATTTTGCGGCCAGAGCATGTAACAATAAGCACTTTAATAGTTCTTGAAGTAACAGGTTATAGCAAAATAAACAAAACAGGACTGAAATGCAAGCAGTGAACGCAACACTTGGTAACGGATGAGTGAGTAAGTTTTAAGAAAGGGCATTATTCTTCAATAGTACGTGTCAGCAACTATGTTGCGGACAATGCTGGATGTAGTGGCCACTTCATTGATGCCACGAACGTTGTCGCGCTTGCTGTGTTGTTGGTGGTATTTTAGTGCCGTAAGTGCCATGTTGGTAGCCATACTGTGCAGATCAGCAATGTGGGAAACCAAGCCAGAGGTCTAGATTTTTTTTTCTCTACCATGCCTGCACCTGTGCCTGCGGTTATGGGCAATTATTGGCAAAAAATACTGAGCGCTCCCAAGGACAAGGAAGGTGTTTATTCTCTGCTAAAGACAGATGGTGATTGAAGATGCGCCCACACCATTGGCTCTCAGCAACCGAATACTACATAACAACGATACCGGATGCAGCGGCAAAGCCTTCTTCTGCGGTGGTGGTTGTTAACGTTTTCTTTTTTGCAGGGCAAGATAATCTGAAATTATTTACAGCAATTCCAGACTGGCGCCTTCACATCCAGACCCAATATTTTAAGCCATCACAGCAAATTTTATATGAGGGCAAATATGGATAAATTATTCTATTTTTACTACCACCAATGTCTACTATTGCATTGTCTTTTACCATCACCTAAAATTACTAGACCCTCAATAGTATAAAAAAACAAAAATAATAATAATATATATATATTAAATTTTATTTAAAAAAATTAAAATGAGAATAACAATTATGTGGA
>MNCI01008078.1:0-13530 GCA_015680685.1 Gnetum montanum | reverse complement strand
TTTTCCAAACTATTGTGTTTTTCCACATTAACAACAAGATGATGTTTGTGCCATAAGTATCGTTTGAAGAGTTATTAAAGTGAAAATAGAGATTCTAAGAAGAGACTCCATTGAAACTGGTCATTCATTGTTGTAATTATACTTGGAAGGTTACTGTATACTATGCTAATCCTCTACATCTGCCTCTAGCTGAGTTGAAAGCCTACCATTCATTTACTATTTAACCAAAAAATATGGTTAAATGAAGATAGAAAAAATATGGTTTCTTCTTTTTCCATGTTCACAGCAACAGAGCCAATGTCAAGCACAATGCCAAGGCAGGTCATGTATGGCAAACAAAATTTGCAACGCTGTCTTTTTTCCGAAAGGAAGATGCTGCCACGCCAAGGTTGGGAAATCTCTAACTCTAAAATTCAAAAAAAAAAGAAAAACTAAAACAGAGACATCTGTATCATTGCTAGAAGGCTAGGAAAATACAAGAAACCAAAAAACAGAAATCATTTCATAAATGACGCAGGCCTGCATTCTAAATTTTCTCCTTTGAAAACGCATTCAAATCATGACCATGGTTCAAACGTGCATAACTGCAGAAGGTTTCAGATCTACAAAAAAAAACGCAGAGAAAGAAAAAACAAAGTGATGCAGAATAGGAAAAGGCCCTAATTTTCTCTAAAATCACAGTCCCGTGGTGCTGCACCTTCTCAACTCCCTGGAAGAAATGGCATGGTTCCTATCAGCACATTAATCCAAATCGTTGCCGTAATAAAAACTTTCCCACAACAGGAGGAGCCCCTAAGACTTGCGCATTCAACGCCATCACGGATGCTCTCAGAAAGATCCGAAAGGTGCACACTGCACAGAGGATTTTCGGGTAGTTACAGGGTTGTTTCATAACTTATCTTACCATTTCCTGTTACCGGTATTTCAAAAAGGAGCCTTCCATGGCTCAGAACGTTTTCTAGAAAATAATCCGCCTACAACCTTGCCAAACAGGCCTAGGCTTTCACAAAGAACGCATTTCAAGTTTTTTAGCCTGTGAAAAATGGCAATCACAAATGTCATTTGCCCTAGAACCTGCAATCCAAAATAGTAGCCATACCCAACACGTAAGCATTTGATGTCGAATACCAATCCACAAAACAACGTTGTGATTCTCACCAATACGACAACCAAAACAATGAAATTATGAAATCTATGCTTGCCGATAAAAATGTTAAGAACCGCTAGGGATAACCTCATATTCCTCTTTGGAATTTCGTCAAATGCTTGCCAGGCAAGGTTCTATTTTTTTGTTTTCACAATAAGCCTAATTTCGCGACCAGAGCATGTAACAATAAGCAGTTTAATAGTTTTTGAAGTAACAAGTTACAACAAAATAAACAAAACAGGACTGAAATGCAGGTAGTGAATGCAACACTTGGTAATGGATGAGTGAGTAAGTTTTAAGAAAGAGCATTATTCTTCAATAGTATGTGCCAGCAACTGTGTTGCGAACAATGCTGGATGCAGTGGCCACATCATTAACGCCACGAACGTTGCCACACTTGCTGCATTGTTGGTGGTATTTCAGTGTCGTAAGTGCTACATTGGTAGCCATATTGTGTGAATCAACAATGCGGGAAATCAAGCCAGAGATCTAGATTTTTTTTCTCTACAGTGCCTGCACCTGTGCCTGCGGTTATGGGCGATTATTAATAGAAAATACTGAACGCTTCCAAGGACAAGGAAGGTGTCTGTTCTCTGCTAAAGATAGATGGTGATTGAAGATGCGCCCACACCGTTGGCTCTCGGTAACTGAACACTACATAACAACGATATCGGATGCAGCAAAAAAGCCTTCTTCTATGGTGGCGGTTGTTAACGTTTTCTTTTTTGTAGGGCAAGATAATGTGAAATTATTTATGGCAATTCCAGGCTGGCGCCTTCACATCCGGACCCAGTATTTTAAGCCATCATAGCAAATTTTATACGAGGTCAAATATGGATAAATTATTCTCTTTTTACTACCACCAATGTCTACTATTGCATTGTCTTTTACCATCACCTAAAATTACTAGACCCTCAATAGTATAAAAAATAATAATAATAATAATATATATATAATAAATTTTATGTAAACAAATTAAAATGAGAATAACAATTATGTGGAGCTATTAGATTTATTTCTCAAAAGCAATATTTGTAATATTTCTTCTAACTTCCTAACTTCCTAAGTTAATACTTCCTAACTTGTTGGGTAAGTTACTTGGGAGAGAAGTTAGCTAAGATATTTTTAGTATGTAACTACCTTTGAGCCTTATAAAAAGGCTTCAAGGGTAAAAAAAAAGAGGGGGGTGGGGGGGACTTGGAAGAAGACATTGATATCACACTTTGGAAGGCTACTAGCTAGCACTTGGGCTCTCACTTGGAGACACACTTTGGATTCCGGGAAGAGCTTGTAAGAAGAAATTGTGAATGATTGCTTGATGGCTTGCTAAATAAAAGATTTCAGCCTCTTTGTCATGGTCCTATGAGTTATGTTTTTTATTTCTTATTTTGTTTAAATTGTTTAGCTAGTGGTTTAGATAGTGTCATCCTTGGCAAGTAATTTTGGGATTTTTAGATTGCTCTTATCGTTCTTGTTGCCTGATAGAAATTTTTGTTAAAATTTTACCATAGAAGCGCTTGTGTTTAAAAGCCTTAAGAGCATTTTAGTAGTAAATTTTGTTATTGTGCAACGTATAGGAACTGTTATTGAGATCGTTGTAAGAGAGCCTCTGCTTGTAGTCATGCCATTGAACGATTCAATAGTCAAGAGGGTTCAGAAAATCTTTGGTATTTTGATGGGACCAGAATAGCTTCTTTTTATCTTTAAAGTGAATCTCTGTGGTATTTCAATCAGAAATTGTCAAGTCTTTTAAAGGTTTTGTTGAATGAAATTGTTGACATCCATTATCTAGTCAAATTGAAGTCTCGTATGTCGTAGTTTACGCAGCAATTGTTTGGTAGCATAGTAGGATTGTCTTGAAGAAATTGCTTATTTGAGCCTTGAAAGTTTGAACAATTCGTAGATATTGAATTTGGGATAGCTTTATTGCGAAGTGTTTACTCGTGTTATTTTACCTTGTTTAAATATTTAAGGTCTACACAAATCTGCTTCCTTTTCTATCTATTTCCATCGAATCTTGCTCTATTTCTAATTTTCTTGTGGAACTATCTCTTTCTCTAGGGAAAATTAGAAGTAGATTCGTGGAGTTGTGCTCAAATGTACTTGGAAAAGTGGAACTATCTCTTTCAAGATAAGTCATTTGTAGTTTACACACAATGCAATCATTTCATTTTACACAACCGCATGCTGCAATAGCACACACACATACTCACATTAACTACTGAGTCTATTTGGAGGTATCTAGGCCTTGGTGTTGCCAGAGACCAGCAAGCACCTAAATCCTATTCAAGGACACTCGTTGGCGGTCGCGTCCCAAATGGTCGCCAATAGTAGCACTCATCACTATCTGAAAGAATGCACCATAGAGGCAATGCCTTAAGTTGCATTCGAACTACTTCTATAGCAAACTCCATAAATAGTCTGAAGTTCATTTCCACGATGACTGAGGTCAATGTGGACCTTTCTTGAATGGTTGTAAGGCAATCAGGGGGTAATGTAAAATGTTGTTTCTACACAAGAGCTGGTAGTTCTACAGCCTCTTCTTGGACTGACTATCCAATAGCAGGGGCCTCTTAATGGATGCTGAAAGATTGGGCTTCCTAGTCTTGATTTTCTGCTAGCTCACCCTACTAGCCTTAGCCACCTCATGGATGCTTAACTACTCTTTGCAAAGGTTTTCCCATGCACCTCTTTTTGGGACCATCTAAGATCAAGCAAGATCAAGTGTTACTAAGGTTGTATTCTTTATCATTAATCAGTTTATACCTTACTCACTACCTTACTTCATTAAGTTCTTAGCTCATATGATTATAGAGTTAGGAAAATTTTCAAGAAAAAATTTCCATAAAGTATATATATGCTCGTATGACCTTACATAGTTGATTTCGTTTTCCTTATGTATGGCTTGTTATGATGATTATGGTCCCTTAGGTGGAAACATTAAGGTTTTGGCATTAATACAATTGATTATTTACNTTTAGATAGTTTCAAATGACATGAAAATCAGAGTAAGAGATAGTCAAATATTGCAAGTAAAAAGTGGTTTCGTAGAGTTTTAAGTCACAAAAGAAAATTGGAACAACTCCCCTAGTAGTAAATGATGAAAATGAAGTTTGAACACCACAGGGTTCATATATATATAGGTTTGAGTGACCGATGTCGGTTATCCAATGTTGCATCTAACTTGATGTTGACTACTTGACGTTGGGATCTAGGAATATGCTTGAAATGGGGCAACTGAAGATGGAAAATGAAGCGTTGTGATTAGTTGAAAGGTTTTTGGTTAGGTTTGTAGTTCTAGAGTAAGTAGAAAATCAATTTGAGGCACCAGAACTGTTGAAAGGTGGAGTCGTTAATGAAAAAAGCACCAGAATGAGTAAGAAAAAGGGCATGGAAATCGAGGTTGTGGATAGATCACATTATATGGGAAGGGAAACAACAAAATGTAATGATTGAGCACTTAGAAGGTGAATAATAATGTGGTTATGTCAAACAAGTACTAGTCGCAAAAGTTACACAAGTGAATCCTCCCCAAACTAGGCTCTAGCCTATGATGCCCTTATGTAACCACACCTAAAAATGTCTGTAGGCACTAAAGGGGTTGAATGTAATGAATACCTTTGCAACAAAACACACATATTAAAACCACAAATTTGAGATAATAACTTGATGTTACACAAAACCATAAGTTATGATCACTCGAACAATGACATGAGATGGACTGTAGAAAGGATTGTAGAAATTGGGATGTGAGGTGGCTTACCATGGCCACAATGAAACCTTGTGTGTTGTTAATGATTAAATAATCATGAGTCCTTCTTTTCAATATTTAGACCAAGTCCAAACCACATTGTAGTGAAATTTCAGTGAATATCATAGTTGTAAGGAGTAACATCACTTGGCATTCTATCCAAGGAAGAAGATGCTTTATGGCACACATGTTTTTTCTTTCAATTCTAAGAAGCTTCCAACCTTCAGGCATGGGTACATGTCTTTCTAGTGGGACTTGCAGAAGTTTATTTAGTGTCATTTTAGGTTACTCTTTACTTCCATTTTTTGTTAGATCTAGAAGGATATGGTTACAACTTCAACAACATAATAGAACATATAGAAGTAGCCAAAGAGAAGCCACAAATCCCCTTGATGTCACACCCCTTACATTCTACCTTGGTTTTGCACTCTTCTATCTAGACATAATGATTATGAAATTATTTTTATTCTTATGGTGAAAAAGGATGTCATTATGACTAGAGTAAGAACCTCTTATTAATGGAATGGGTGGGTGGATGTCATGGTCTCAATATCTGAATAATCAATCCCTTATGACTTGACAACATAAAGAAAACCTCACCTCAATGGGCAACATGATTATTTTATTCATAAGCGAGATTACATGACAAAAAAAATGAAAACAACAACTAGAAAAGATTGGAAGAAATAAGAAGAATTGGATCAAGAGATAGGAAAATGACAAAAAATTGTAAAATAAAAAGATAAGAAACACTTAAGAATCCTAAAGATTAGAATGAGGGGTAACCCCCAGGACTAAACATTTGGCCATGACAAGGATTAATAAGTGGAAAAATAGGATTCATGCATGTATTAAATATTAGCAATTGTTCATGCCATAGCCCACTGGGTGTCTATTGGTGGTATGGTCGCTAGGTAGAAAAATCATTAGTCACAAACTTGATTGTTAAATGTATGGTGGGTGAGGGTATGAGGTGTGTTAATGTTATGGATTTTTGACCCACAATTTCACCCTTGATCATGATATGGTATGCATGGATTTGTTTGTCTCCCCACATTGTTAGATTCATTACTTGGGTTTGGGATTGGAGTAATGATGGATGGTGGCCCTTGTGTATGATTAGAGGATGTTGGTTGTGATAAGGAAGGTGGTTGTGATAAGGATGCTAAACCATTTGAAGGGCCATTACTTAGTCTTGTTGCATCCATTATCTTTGTCTGTGGTTGAGTCTATAGCCTCACTTTCTTTAGCCATTTTTCCAATTTGCTGAAAAGTGTTCCTAGCTATTTCTTGGTTCTGTATCCTTTGTTTATTATGATCACCTAGCTTATTTTTCATGATCCTCTCCTCAACCATCTCAACAAGAGTTGTAATTTTTTCATATATCAATTTGGAAATCCTATTAAACTTTCCTTTAAGTTCATCAATAGACTTTTGTATCGGCAAGGTTTATTGCAAAATCACCCTATTGAGATTGGTTTCATTCTTCTTACCATAGATCTGGACCTCTTTTTGTTGAAGAGTTTGATCCCATTGATAGTCCTTGACATTATCCCATTTTCACATCTCTCCTTCTTCTTTTTCCACATGCTTGATTAACTCTCAGATCTAATGGGCTTAAAGCTTATATAATTGCCCTAACACATGCATCCCAAGGGTCTCCCTTGTTTCATTACAAAGCTTATCTATGATGTGGAAAAGTTTCATTTCCTTAGAGAAACCATGGCCTATGCATCTATTTAGTAAGGCATAATATCTATCTAAGGCCATGTCCAAGGGTTCATGTTGTTCTTGCTACCACTCTTGGATATATCTCCTCAAGTTAGACACTCTTGCATCAGTTTGGTATTTCTCATTGAAAAGTTCCAGCATTATGGACCATCGTCGAATTCAATTGAGTTTTAAAGATCTATACCACACATCAGCTCTATCGATTAGTTTCCTAGGAAAGAGCTTAAGCTTTTGCCATCCATTTTCAATATTATAGCAGACACATGCATCCTAGAAGACTTGTAAATGATTCTATGGATCTGAATCATAGCCTCCAACAAATTTAGGGATATTATTCATATCTAATGAGTTGTGATATCGCATCATCCACGATATCGTGTACTCGATATCGCAGCCTATCGCATTGTCTATAAATAAGAGGTGGCTTTCCCTTGTTCACTCATCTAGATCTAGACCCTTAGCCAAACTATAGCAATTTTACCATTCCAGATTTAGAACAAATTCCATGTGCCCATAGTAGGAGTCTCAAAGTGAATGGATCTTTATTCGAGCAAATTATACCTAAGCACACATTTGTGTACAACAATAATGACAAACTTTCTAATAAACCTTGCAGCATATGGACTAAGCTAAATAGGATTTAATTATTATTAAATGTTTAAATGCTTTCCTAGATAATTAATCTCTCTCAACCCTTGACTCTCCTAGTTAAGTGCATTCAGTATGACCACTTCGAGCACGTATGTAACGCTTGGTAACCCAGTAACGAATAGTGTTTGGTAATCCCAGTAGCATTGCATTGGTTCAGGGTGTGTATGGCAAGTGGGAACGGATACTGGTGCTAGGACACTTAGAATTTAGTTAGCGAATAGTTAGTCACTTAGTCTCTTCACCCTTCCCTACTAGCATAGGCATTAAAAAGATAAAAGTTATAAAAATCACATACCTCAAACTTACTTAACCATACAACCGTGACAATACACGTAAGTTTGGGAGGACAATGATTGATTAACCTTAAGTGTTTCATTAGGGCGCGTAAGCACTTAGTCCTTGGAGTTCGACTGGATCGTGCGTGAGACGCTCGTATTCGTATGGTTGAGTGTAGGGGTACCTCGCCACTCATCAATATCAAGTCTAGGTAGTCAACTCTCTTTGCGATGCCTACAAGATATCTTAACTACCTCTATTATCTTCATCATGCTCTTACTGGCCAAAAAGTATTCATCATCATTAGACAACTTGTGATGAAATTTTCTATTTAGTTGATTGTGACAATTAGACTTGTGATCATATTGATGACCTTGAGTGTGCCTGTGGGTTTCGTTTTTACTTTTAGTGGAACTTTATCCCTATACCTACATTCATCTTTGTCAGAACTAAGCATTAAAGAGGGAGAGGAAGATGAGGATCTGGAAAAATTATCATAACTCCTATGGTGTTCCCTAGAGTCCCTTAATTTATCATTTTTTGGTTTCGAGGAGGTCTTAGGCCTTGAAGCCTCCCCTAGTTTAGGACTTACATCATCTACTCCAAGATTGTCTATCTTAGGTGAATGTAGTCTATAAGTGTTGTTAGGGTGGTCATGAACATAAGAAACTCCTACATCAAGTTGGTCACTCTAATCTTCCTCATCATATATCTCATTATTTCTCCAATGAATGCATTCACTATATAGTGCATTGTTACTTCCATGTGAGAGAGACATTGTTGTTGGTTTATGATGTGTGTGAGTTAATATTTTTTGGAAAGATATATTGTTAATACGTTTACAGTAATTGTGTATAATATAACTAGTCTAGATAGCTAGCATCATCCCTGGAAATAGTGCTAATGATGAGCGACAAGGTACCCCTATGCTCAACCATACAAATCACAAGTGTTCATGCATGATTTAGTTGAATTTCATGGACGGGACTAGTTGTGGTATCTAGATCGTTATGCTCTAATCATAGTTCATTGTCTTCTCACTTAGACTAGTGGTAGCTTTGTCACATATGGTTTAGTCCAAAGTGAGGCATAAGATGTTGTCTAATTCTACCTTACTCCTAATGACAATAAAGAGATAAATTAACTAAGCTAATGAACAATGGAAGATAAGATCTAAACTAGCCTATGTGTGATGAGTATCTACTCTTAATCATTCATGCATGCCTTGGAATTCATGAGACTACCTCTGGGATTGCCAAGTGTATGTCATTGGATGTGCCAAAAGATACACTACTGGATTACTAAGTACATACACTTAAATGCTCATGCTTAAGGCATATGCATTCCACTTAAATGACAAGAATAGTAAATAATAATAAATTAAAAGTTAACTAAAGAAAACAGTAAATAATTAGACCATTTAATAAATAAATAAAGTAATAATAAATCTATGTGAATGCAGCAATAATGGAAGTAATCTCAATCTTTATTTCTAGTCATGTAACATGTCCAAGTATGTCACACTCAAACAAGGGTGTCATATTATTACAAACATCACACTACAAGCATGCACTAGGAATAACAAGACTCTATGAAAGACTATCAAAAACTGAGAACTAAAACTATTGTCTCCTATTGTGTCTATGTGTCCCAATCATGCACCAAAGTGATGTATTTATATGCATGCACAGAGGAGATGACATCAAATATCCAACATCATTTCTTGGCTTCAACATTGGGTATCTGATATCAGGCCTTCAATATTGGGTATCCAATAGTGGGGCCTGACAAATTCATGATGCATCAATTTCCATAGAGTTAGAGTTAGTTGTGAATGCTTGCAATGTCATGAATTACAATTGTATGACATCATTATTCAAGTAGATTATTCGTGGACATAATACATGAATGACAATAAAGATCAAGGTTACTCTTCATTATTGGAGAATATCACATAGAATGGATTTACTTTCCCATGTTATTTACTTTTACTATGTCATTTACATTTCCTACATCATCTAATATTCCAATGTTTATTAGTAAGGTGAAATGAGTATGACCAGTTTCGAGCATAAAGTACAATTTTTTGGTAATCGAGTAGTGACTTTGCTTGATTCACTTAGTAGTCAAGTTACTTGGTAATCCCAATAACAATTACATTAGCCTAGGACATGTATGAAAAACTAGAACTGGATATCGATTGTCATTAGGATAGAATAATTTTATATTTTCATTACACTTAGAAATAGAATTTCTAATCTTTTCCATTATGTTTGCTTTTAGCATAATTAAATCCAACCAACATCATTTTATCATATGCTATACTAATAGGTAAGCCATACATTTTCCACCTCACTAAGTGTAAGTGGGGATACAATGATCATGAACTTATTATTAACTCACTAGTATACTTACATTGTTTATCCACAAATTATAATCTAGTCACACATATATACTTGTGACTTGTATGGTTGAGTGTTGAAATTCTCCATCACTCATCATTGGTGCCATTGTTAGGGATGTATCAATGTTTACTAGTTAGTTGATCTTACATAGTTCATTGTAAAGTATTACCAAGCCTATCTTTCATTGTTAAAATAATTTTTTAAAATACATACACTTAAGCATCAACCAAATTAAAATGGCATCCATATTAAAATTGGAATCTCTACTTGTTATTGATCTTAACAAAACTAGTGATAGAGATTATAATAAAGAAGATTAGAGTGCATTAATGTAATCAAGAATCTCATATGCCAATATTGATTCTTATTATCTTGACTTCACATTTACTTTCCACCAAGATGAACAACTTAGATGAAGATATTTATAGGACAACATTATCTTGTTAGTAGAATTTTCAACACCGTTGATGCTTCAAGCCCACATGAGATTAAGTCTTGGCCACATACAAGAATGGTACCAAGTTATCAAAAATATGACTAGGCCAATACATGCTTAGGCAATAAGGGATGCTATTATGATAGCAAGATTTGATAAAGAAAAAGGAAAGAAAGCACCATAGGTGATCATCTTTAATGAGAAAGAAGATGAGCCATATAAAGTTAACATGTCTCACTAGACTCATATATTCAATTCTCAAACACCAATGATATGCATCAAAGATCTTATGAAGACAAAGTTACATTTAGCTCTTATAGAAATTCTGGGAAGAAATGAGGCAAACTCCAAACTTAAGGGGAATTTATGTCTTAAAACCTTTGATAGATCTAGAAGAGATGAATCAAAGAATCATAGAAGAAAAATAGCAAGCATCATTCTCCAACTTCTCCATCCACTTCATCACACTTGTTTACACACTATAATAGGAGAGAAGAAAGACCAAGGGATCATGATAGGGAACAAAGAAGGAATCATAAAGGACATGCCAATAGAAGAAGACATCCTAAGGAAGCAAAATATAATGAAAAAGAAAGAGAAAGAGAAATTATGCATGAGAGGAGAATATCATGAGCATCGAAGGGATCACCACTACAATAGAGCATATGAACTTGATGACTATGAAGAACCCCTACTCATCACTTGAAATTTGATTAACATAAGGGAATTAGTGTACATACCTACTAGGCATCTTAGAGATAGTTTCATCAAGTGACTTGACATGACTTATATTCCATGATTTAAAGGAGAATATAATGCAAATTCAAAACATCGCCTCTAAGCCTTCCATGATGCTTATGCCTTATAAAATATAGAAAATAGTTCATGAAAATTAAAGTTATTTCCCAAAATACTCATTAAAGAAATAGAGAGCTAATACAAATCCTTAGAACTAGAATCAATCTAATGATAAGGTACCATTCTAGGACTCTTGAATAACAAATATTAAATTTTTTTCAAACCTTCAAACTTAAGAATATAAATCTAAGGATGGAATAAAGGAACACATGAATCCTTTCATTCACAAATGGGTAGATACTGTTCATTATTATAGAGATTCCCAAGTCATGATTTTTCTCAAAGGGAACAACTACAACACATCATCAATGGGTTAAGGAAGAAACTAGAGAGACCCTTGGAGTATATGCCCAAAGTAGAATATCAAAGATGATAGCTTATCAAATTCATAGGTTACTAGATCAAGTAATAAAAGAAAAAGAAGAGCTAAGAAAAATGAAATCAATTGAAGCATACAATAGAGACCTATCCATTAGAAAAAGAGATCTAAGGATATGTGAAACACAAGATGAAGAAACATTAGAAGATGTGGTCTAGTGAAGAACTTGTCCTATTCAGAAATTGGTAAATGACTTTGCAACAAAGGTAGAAAAATATGAAACTTTATGGATGAAAAATTTATCCTACAGCTGAATATGGTAGAAGAGAAATTTGAACAAGTATTCAATAGAAATAAGAACAAAAAAAAATAAAAAGGTTAATGGACATGATAATCATAAAATAAAAGGAAAATTTGTTGTAGTCAAGGAAGTTATGGACTCAAGCTCTAAAGATGATAATGGATGAAAAGTGTGCTAGTATGAACATCCTAAAGGATGTTATCCTATTATGGCTTAGTTACAAGAGTCTGAGGCATACGTACTTAACCTAAATTTTATTAAAAAAAAGCCTAAATGATTATCTTATCCACAAGGTAATTATAAGTTGCCCTATTAATAATCCCCCATGGCTAATAGTAGTGGTAGTAAAAACCACAGCCATGGGGGATGCCACTACTAAGGCAACAGTATTCATATCAACAATCAAATTCTTAAGGATACTATGTACAATTTCATATATCTCTTGGAAGTATCCTTGTTTATGTGTCTTCTTCCTACTATCCAACAAAATACCACAGGCCTATAAGCCCACTCATGAAGTTACAACCTTACATGTCTTAACTAGCAGTGGGTCCATCTTATTAAGCTCCAAATCCTTTACCATTAGTACTACCATTGGTTATGCAAGAGGAACTACCAACACAACCACACCAAAAGAGTGCTACCAGGGTAGTTACTACATAAGAGGACATTGCCAATACAACTAAACCAGGATCCAAGAAACATACTTTCTTTAGGACAAGTTCAGAAAAGGTTCAAATGATAGGAACCTCATCTAATCTTTATTCTTCTACACTAAGTCCTTAAAATAGCCATTCTTCCAATTTTAGTAGAAAAGAACCTAACAAATTTCATACTTACATAAATGATAAAACATTGGATAAAGGAAGAAGCACTTCCCAAAAAGTGAACAGATCTAGGAAGTCCTTTAACCTATCTCCAAATAGAAAGACACAAGTCATGTAAGGCTCTACTAGATTTTGGGTTAAGGGTAAATCTCATCTCTCAAGACATGTACAAGACCTGGAATTTGCCTCTATTAAAGAAATATAATATTCAAGTAGATCTATTTAACTAGTCTATTATTATTCCTCTTGGATAAGTGGAAGGCATTATAACTATCATAAGTTGCTTGTCTTATCCTACTAATTTTCTACTTATTCATGTGGGGAAGAATAAAGGTAAATTTCCTATCATTATGAAAAGAGCATGGCCCAGCACGATGGATCTAAGTTAGAAACTAGGGACTTAGCCTTAAAAATCTACAAGGAGGATGAAGCCATAATTATTTAGAGATGTAGAGTTCCATGTATCACATAGAGTAATAATGGGAGAAATTACATGTAGAAAGTCTAGACGACAAGATAAGATATCATCCCATCATGTAAATGGTGTGTTTAAAATAAGTGTAGACAATAGTGTTAATATGTAGTAGCCATAAAGCAAGAAGACATCCTATGACTGACTAATGAAGTAGAATAAGAATCAAACATATGCATGAAACCATTTAAGAAAATTGGAAGTTCCTACATAGAAGAGATGGATAAAATGGAATAGATACAAAAATAACTTCTCTACACTAAGTCTTAATAAGATGAGGATGTTGAAGCAAGAAAACTAGAGATTCTAAGTAAGTATGAACCAGAATTACTAAAACTAAAAGCCTAACCAAAAGC
>MNCI01008072.1:0-11151 GCA_015680685.1 Gnetum montanum | reverse complement strand
GCATTTAAGTGTGACTACTTGGTATCCTAGTGGCGTACCTACGATATGTGCTTGGTAATCCCAGTGGTAGTCATGCATGAGGTCCAAGATGTGTACGGTTGATCAAGGAATCGGTTGCTTGTTGCACTTAGGCTAGATTAGATTTTCTTATTCCTTCCCTCCTAGATTAGCTTAGTTAATATTATTTTCCATTGCCTTCAGGAGTAGCGTTAGAATTAGGAACATATCATACACCTCATTTGGACTAAACCATACGTGACAAATACAATACTAGCCCAGGTGGGAAGACAGCGAACTGCAAGCTAAGGATAATTGTCTGGGTGCCACAACTAGTCCATCTGCGGAGCTTGACCGGATCGCACGTGAAACACTCGTATTCATATGGTTGAGTGTAGGGGTATCTCGTCACTCATCAAAAGTTAAGCATTAATAAGTTGAAAGAATGTATATAGTAGAAAATAAAGATTCACTGAAAAAAATATCATTTAAGACTCAGGCATGTAAATCTAAAGACCTTAAAGAAGATGCACCAATATTATTTCAAAATTCTCAAATTTGATGAAAATGAAGTACTTGACTATGCCTCTTGTAAGTTTGGAAAAATGTGCCATCTTCCATTTACAAGACACCATGAGGTTACAACTCTATGACCACTTGAAATCATACATTTAGATGTATGTGGATCCTTCTCATTAGAAGAAATACAAAATGAAAATTAATTTGTTATCTTTGTTGATGATTCCAATTGAATGACATGGCTTTATTGGATTCTTCTAAATTCACAACTATTAGAAAAATTTAAACACTTCAAAATGAGCATTGAAAATGAAAAGAATGTTAAAATAAGTATTTTAAGATCTAATGGTGATGGTAAATATATTTCAAAAGAATTTAAAATGTATTGTAGTAATCATGATGTAACGTAACAAGAAAAATTTTGAGATTGAACAATAGATAGAAAGAAACATGTTGAATGCCAAACCATGAATAAAAATAAGAAATATAACAAAATAACACCAAAGAAATAAATACAAAATAGAATAGAGATTTATGTGGTTTATGAGGGTGCCTACATCCATGGGAAGGGAGGATTCTCTTTAGCAAATGAAAGAAGGAAAAATACAAACACATCCACTACAATATAGCAGCTGCATGTAGTTATGCCTCACCTCATTGTAATGCTATGACACAAAAACCATCACAATATTATATAGCACTTAGGAACATCCTATAACAAAAAATAATGATTACCACTCCTATTCTCCTATTTTAGCAAAGAGAATAAATGCCCAAAATAACTAGGAGTGTTACCATCCAAATATAGAAAACTAGCATACACTATTTTAGAATTCCTAATTTTGGCTCACATCATTATAGTCCTCACCTTGAGCCAAAATTGATCCTTGTATCTTCTTCACTGAATCCTCCATATCAACTACTTAGCTACCTTTGATGAATATGCAAGAAGTTCAAGCACCACCTAAACTTCTTCAATAGAAGAGGCTTTGTTAACATATCTGATGGATTCATCAAAGTGTGAACCTTTTGCAAATCTACACATCTTTCCTCCACTTGTTATCGAATAAAGTGGTATTTCACTAAATATGCATGGACCTTTCATGAAATGCTAGATTTTGTGCCAAAAATGGTAGTCTAACTATTACAGAAGATTGGAATCTTTTCCTCATGCCTATCCAAATTCTTCAAAAGATTCTATAGTAAAATTCCTTCTCTACAAACTTGTGAAGCAACAATGTACTCTACCTCCATGGTAGAAAGAGCCACCAATGACTATAGCTTGGACTTCCAAGAAACAAGTCCTTTTGCCATTGTGAACACTAGCCTTAATGTAGAATTTCTTTTGTCCAAATCCCTTGCAAAGTATGAATTACAATATCTTGTTAAACCCTTCTTATCCCTGTTGTAGCAAATAGACATCCTTGATGTTCCTTTAAGATGCCTAAGAATCCACTACATAGCTTTCCAATGCTTCTTTCTTGGATTCCTCATGCACCTTCTAACAAGTCCAACATCATGTGTAATGTTTGGTCCTATACCTACCATTTCATACTTCAAGCTACCAACAACACTAGAGTATGGGACTTGAGACATATACTCCCTTACTTTTTCAGTTTGAGAGCAAAGTTAATATGACAACTTGAAGTGCATTTGAATGGGAGTTCCCACTAGTTTGGCATTTTTCACATTAAACCTCTCAAGAATCTTTTTGATGTAGTTCTCTTTAGATAATCATAACTTCCCATTTCTTCTATCACAAGTCATATCTATGTCAAGGATATGCTTAGTTGCCTCCAAATCTTTCATGTCAAACTTTGTTACCAATAGCTCTTTAAGTTTTATAATCTCCACCTTATTCCTGCCTACAATAAGCATGTCATCCACATACAGACTAATGAAATGAGATTTTCATCCTCACACTTTATGTTGTATACATATGGATTTGTAGTACACCTATGGAAACTAATTTTGCACATGAAAGAATCAAACCTTTTGTATCATTGCCTTGGAATTTATTTCAGATCATATAGTGCCTTCTTTTGCTTGCATACAAGACTTGCCTTACCTTTTTGATGAGTAGCAAGTAGTCCCTATGCCCAACCATATGAATCACAAGTTTTGTACTAGCGATTTAGTCAAATTCCATGGATTTAGTTCCTAAATGTACCGATAGGCAAAGATAATGACTTGGAGACGTGATCGTTGTCTTCTTGGCTTTACTTGTAAAAGTTCACTTGTATGGTTAACTATAAGCCAAGGCACATGATTTTTATGTATATTTTATATTTTGTTGGATTAATTCTAAGTGTAAAATAGAGGTAATTAATTGTAAATTTACTAATTAACTATCTAATTTCATAGTCTAACTATTCTAACATAAACATCCAAGCCCACCTTTCATGCACATCCTAAACTTGTTAGGAATACTGCTGGGTTACCGAGTGTTAAGATACTTAGCATACCAAGCGATCACACTACTAGGATGACCAAGCATTAATGATATGTTTGAGATGTTTGTACTTATGTGTGATTATTAAATGTATTAATTAAGGGCATGAATATAAAAATGCATAAGTAATAAAGTTCATGAATGAAAAAATTTAAACTCTTCTTAAGTGCTATAAGAAATTCCAAGAATCTCATTTTTATTGCCAACACATCAAAGTGTTCAAGTACATTGATGTTCAAATAAGGATTCATACAATCCTTGAAGTCCTATTGCAGGCACTCAGAAAATATTCTGATTCTGATGGAAAAGAACTACAAGAACTTGGCTACTCTATTGACTTAATGTGCCATAAATGTAGTGAGCATGCACATTTATATAGGCAAGACTAGACATTGCATTGATGCATTTAGCCATGCGTTAACAAGGATGTGTTGATGAGGCTATGTTGACGTAGCTATGTTGATGGGGTTGTGTCGACACATGCCTATCAATGCAGCTTATTGAATGATTCATTACTTTCACAACAAACCATTTAGGTTGTTACATGAAGATTTCCTATTCTAATTCACCATGTAGAAAATATGTCCTAACATCAATCTACTCTAGCTCTAGATCCTTTATAGTAGCTAAAAATGATCTTGATTGAAGCTAACTTGGCTACTAGTGCAAAAATGTTGAAGTAGTCTACACCCAGTTTCTAAAGTTACGCTTTTGCCACCAACCTTGTCTTAAACCTTTCAATCATTCCTAATACAGCATGCTTCACCTTGAATAACTATCTACAATCAATTACTTTCATGCCCTTAGGAAGCTCCACTAGCTTCCAAGTCACATTATTTAAGAGACATTGCATCTATTTTTCCATGGCTACTTGTCACTACTTCTACTATTCACTGCTCAATGGCTCCTCTATATATGCAATCAACAAAAGAGAGGGAAAATTGTTATGGACCCTTATTGTTAAAATGTCCTTGGTTTCCCTTGAAGATCTTTTGAGCTCCACTTGTGTTTGCATCCCCTCAAGTACTTCCACTTGAGTCTCTTCTTTGTTCTCCTTATTACTATTACTTTCAAGTGATTGTAGCTCCATGGAAGCTTCCTCTAGAGAATGAACCTTTACAACTTGTTCATGTCCATTCTTCTATAAAAGAGAAGATTCCTCAAATACTACATCCTTGCTAATGGATATCTTCCTAGACATAGCATCCCATAACCTGTATCCCTTGGTGCCATCTGCATATTCAAGAAATGTGCATTCCTTGGACTTAGGATCTAGCCTTATCCTCTAGACACTTGGAATATGAACATACACTATGCAACCAAAGGTCCTAAGATGATCATATTTTCTTGGTGATCCATTCCATATCTTCTTTGAATTCTTGCAATCTATTGTAAGAGAAGAATTCTTGTTCACGAAATATCATGCTATATTGATTGCCTACATCCAAAATGCCTTGTCCAACCTTGCACAGCTCATCATGCTTTTGGTGTGTTTCAGAAGTGTATGATTCATAATTGTTGAGATACCATTCTAGTACAGAGTACCTGGAATTATCAAATACCTTTTGATTTCTTTATATTTGAAGTACACCTCAAACTCCTTCGAGATATATTCTTTCTCATAATCTAACCTTAGATACATAATCTTCTTGTGAGTGCTCCTCTTCACTAAGGATTTAAAAACTTTAAATCTTTCAAAAACATTAGATTTTTCTTATAAAGGAAATATCCATACCTTTTTTAATTTGTCATCAATGAAGGTAATGAAATACCTTGCACCTCCTAAAGATGCTTGAGAAGTTAGACCCCAAACATTACTATGCACAAGATCTAAGATGTTCATATTCCTAGTTCTACTACTTGAAAACATAACCTGGCATTGCTTTTCATACACATAGTGCTCATAGAAGTCATATTTTGTTCTATGCACTCTTGTTAGTAGATTTTTCTTGAGTAGATTGTTCAACCCAAGCTTACTAATATGGCCAAGTCACCTATGGCACAACATGGATGTAGTAGCTTCTCCAACTATAGCATTTGCTTCTTCAACCACTATTTCACTAATTAGCTTGTAGATATTCTTGTGCTTCTTTCCCTTCATTCACACAAGACAGCCTTTGGAGACCTTCAAGAGAATATTTTTTCTTGTATACTTGCAGCCAAACCCATCCAAAGCTCCAAGAGAAATCAAACTTCTCATCTTTGGTGCATGCTTCACATCTATGAGAGTTCTCATAACTCTATCATGTATATTGATTTGGATAGTGTCAACTTTGAAAATTCTAGCCTCTTCATTTGTTCCCATCATAATTTGTCCCACATCAGTTTCTTGATGTGTTTGAAACCAAGATCTATTGGGAGTGACGTGCCATGAATCCACTAAATCAAGGATTCAAGCATCACTACCTGAAGCCCCTGAAGTTGCAAGAATATCATATCCATTTTTTGAAGTATATCTATCTGTAGTGTTCACCTCATTTTTAGAGGATGAGTTATCTTCTTCTTTATACTTAGCTTCTTGCTATGCTTGTAGCTTCTAACATTCATGTTTGAAATGTCCCTTCTTGCAGTAGTATAGGAACTCCTTCTCCTTTATGTTTTCTTTTCTAGATCCTGACTTTGATATGGAAAAACTTATATTAGAACCTCTCTTTATCATGCATCCTTTGGTTGTCAGGCCCTCTCTAGATGTTTTTTAATCTGAGGCCTTCATCCTTTCTTTTGAAAGAAGAGCTCCAACCATCGTCTCCAACTCTATGGTATCCTTTCCATAGAGCAATGTGGTTGTAAGAGGCTTGTACAATGATGGAAGAGATTTTAGCAAGATGAGGGCTTGATCTTCCTCCTCAATCTGCATCTCAATGCTTAATAGGTAGTAGATAAGCTCACTGAGAGTATTTAGATGATCCACAATGGACATTCCTTCCTTCATCTTGAATTAATAGACTCCAACTTTAAATACCACTTTTTGTTTGGGATTTGGTCATATACAAACCCTTTAACTTCCTACATAATGCAATGGTTGAAATCTCCTTTGCAACATTGAACAAAACTTGATCTTTAAGAATCAAGTGAATGCTACTATGAGCTCTTAGATTAAAATCTTCCTAATCTTCATATGATATTCCTATAGGTTTCTTCACTTTCTCCTATAATTCCTTGTGCATACTTGTTGAATGAGTAGATCCTTAACTTTGATTTACCACAACCCAAAGTTGTTCTTGCCATTAAACCTCTCCACCCCAAACTTTACATTCAAAACGCTAGAGGCCATTCTTCTACAACTATTACCAACTACATGCTTTGAGACCAATTGTAACAAAATTTGTGAAAAAAATCCCAAGATTGAATAACAAATAGAAGGAAGAATGTTGAATGCAATATCATCAATAAATACGAGAAACACAGCAGAAGAGTAGCGAAGAAATAAATGCAGAATACAATAGAGATATATGTGGTTCAACAAAGTGCCTACATCCATGGGAATGAAGAATTATTTTTAGTAGATACAAGAAGAAAAAATACAAACACACAAAATGTAATACAATAGTTGCTTATAGATATGCCTCTTCTCACTCTTCTTGTTCATATGATACACATTCCATCATAATATTATATAGCACTTAGGAATATCTTAGAATAAGAAGTGATGATAATTGCTCTTGTTCTCCTATTTTAGAAATGAGAATAAATGCCCAAAATAGCTATGAGCGTTACAATCTGAAGATAGAAAAATGACATACATAGTTTTAGAACTCCTAATTTTGGCTCACATTGTTACAAAAAATTCATATGAGATTTTTGCTATGAGGAAATGGCTTGGAAGGAATCTTTGCCAAAACTACTATGATGCATGACAATAATAAGATGGTGTAGATGTTGACTGCATTGACTGTACTCAAAAAATTTGTATAATTAATGAGGAAATAAAATTTTGAACATAAAATGTAGAAAAATCTAGAGGAAACATTTGAAGTTAAGAATGAGTCAAAGTTAGTTTTCCTTTAGAAGTAATTAAATTCAATATTATAGAAGGAAGGTGAGTTGATGATCCCTCTTGTCTAGAAAGTGTTAGCATTACAAGCTAAACTACAAACTCAAAATGCATAAGTTTCAAAGGAAACCATTAAATTTTGTTTACTTAAGGTGCTATCATCATCGTATTATGTTTTTAAATAAACTATGAAAATTGGTGGCAAGATCTACAATGTGATGAATTTATGCATAAAGATCCTTAAAGAAGAAGTTGAGATAAATGCATATGCATTAGTAGTAGAAGTAAATCCTCAAGGAATGATGATTAAGATGGAAGAATATTAAAAGAGATAAAGAGTATCATAGTATTTTTCATATTTATAAAAAAAGAGGGTAATCATGACATTGATCATTGTTATGATAATCCCAATAATCCCAAGTTGAAGGTCTTTTAAAAAGAATAGGAAAATAAATTTATTAAAAATAACATAAAAAAAAATACATAAGAAAAATGAAAAAAATTTGAATCAAAGCTTGGAACTATCATCATTATAAAGGAGGAGGATTAGCCTCCTACCATGGACTTTAATGTCCTTACCATTAAGGACACCTCAAATAATTTTGTGTATATTGATTTTGAAGCCTTATCTCATTTTATGAAAAATTTATTATTATTAACAAACATAAAAAAACATGCCATATCCATATTATGTAAGAATTGGAGATGCTTGTTTGATTAAAAATATTAAAAAAAGGCCTTGATGATTTTAGAATTAAAATTAAACGATGTTGGTTATACTAACAAATTTTCCATGACTTTAATTTTGGTATATTATTTGAAAGGTTTAAGTGTTAAATTTGAGAGAAATAATTAGAATGTATTATTACATGATACACTAGGGTGATGATGTTGAGGCTTATAGTGTTGCATGCAATAGTATATTCAAAATTATGGATTAATAAGTTGAAAGAATGTATATGGTGGAAAATAAAGATTTACTCAGAAAATGTCATTTAAGACTTAGGCATGTAAATGTAAAGACCTTAAAAATGATGCATAAATATTATTTAAAAATTATCAAATTTGATGAAAATGAAGTACTTGTATGTGCTTCTTGGAAGTTTAGCAAAATGAACCATCTTCTATTTACAAGACATTGTGAGGTTAAGACTCCAAGACGACTTGAAATCAAATTCTTCTCAGTAGAAGAAATAAAAAATGAAAATTATTTTGTTATCTTTGTTGATGATTTCAATTGAATGACATGGCTTTATGGAATTTTTTAAAATTCACAAGTATTAGAAAAATTTAAACACTTCAGAATGAGCATCGAAAATGAAAAGAATGTTAAAATAAGTATTTTAAGGTCTAATGATGGTGGTATATATATTTTAAACGAATTAAAAAGGAATTATAGTAATCATGGTATAAAGTAGGAATTCATGGTGCCATACACATTGTAGCAAAATGGTATTGCAAAGATGAAAGATAGAACAATAATTGAAATGATTAGATGCATGTTAAATGATGTTCAAGTGCCATAAACATTATTGATAGAAGAAACATATTATGTTATTCATATAATTAATATAATTCTAATTGTTTCTTTGAATGATATTCCTATGATTAAGTGATGGTTTGACAATAGGAAATTATTAATATCACATCTTCATTCATTTCATAAAACATGTTATGTTCATGTTCCACAAGTAGATTGTAGAAAGTTAGACTCTAGATCCATGGTGGGGTTATTGCTTGGTTATTCCATAGAGCATAAAGCATACCAAGAGTGGGCCATAAAGGATTACAAATTACTTAAGTTATGCAATTTATTGTTTGAAAATATCTTCAAAAAATCTAGTAACATTGTGAACCATGGTGCTAGTGAAAATTCCTTCATGATTCCCAAAAAAACTAATGATGACTCATGAAATTTTATGATCTTTTACAAAGATAGTCATAAAGAAGCTAGTGCAATTGAGGGTGCTAATTCTATAGGATGATTAACACAATGATAATCACAATGGTTCAATAGTTATTTAAAAGACTTAATACTAGCAAAGTTAGAGCATATCAATGAAATGCCAATGAAAAGACTATGAAGTGAAAAAATGTTTGTAACTAAGCATCATTCTAATAAAATTGAGATAAAAATGATATCTAAAGTAAGAGAACTCATGTATAACAAGCAATGCAAAAGAAAGATTGGTATGAGGCAATGAGGGTAGAATATAGTATGTTAATAAAAAATGATATTTGGGAACTAGTTTAGAGTTTACTGTAGTAAAAAATATTAGCATATAAATGTGTGTTTTGTATGAAAAGGAAAGTTGATAATATGGTGAATAAATATAAGGTTTGGTTAGTTGTTAGGAGCGTTAAGCAAAGGAAGGATATTGATTATTAAGAAACCTTTGCATCCATCATGAAGTAGAAGACCATACAATATATTTTATTCTTATAAACTACCTATGGATGGAAACTATATTAGCTTGATGTGAAATTTAAATTTCTAATGAAGTTCTATAAGAAGAAATTTTCATGTACCAAATAGAAGGCTTTACGAATTTTAAGTTCAGTCATTATATCTATAGACTATAAAAGTCCATTTATGAGTTAAATAATTCTTCTTGAGAATGGTAGATAACATTTGTTGAATTTTTATATTAAATTGATGAATCATGGTTTGTCAGGTGCTGATATTAGACCCTCAATATTGAGTACGCGATATCATGGCCTAGATAACGATATCGAATACATGATATCGTGGTTCCTATGCAAGCCTACAAATACCACATTTAGGCGCACAAGAAGGGGAAAGTAAGTTAGTGTTAGAGTAGAGTATTTTTTGTTAATTTCAATTCATTTCAATCCTTTCCCTAGTTCATGCCCGTAGTGTGATGATTGTAATTGTATGAAACCTTTATTTGAGTGTGAGATACTTGGACATGCACATGATCAACAATAAAGATTGAGATTACTCCATCATTGCAACATTCACTTAGTTTTAATTATTTAATCGTTATTGTTATTTATTACTTTCCTAATTAATATTTCTTTACCATCATTTACTATTCCTATTGTTAATTATGGAATGAGCATGACTTAATTACAAACATTTAAGTGTAACTACTTGGTAACCCAGTAACATATCTAGGAGCACTCAAGTAACATATGCTTAGTAATCCCAGATGCACATAGATGATTAAGGACATATGCTCATTACACTTAGGCTAGCTTAGACTTCATTTCCTATCTCTTGTTAATTCAATTCAGATTATTTTCCATTGTCTCTAGGAGTAGCCTAGTGTTAGAGTCATATCATACACCTCATTCTAGACTAAACCATACGTGACAAAGAAAATACTAGTTTAGGTGGGAAGACAATGAACTAAAATCAACATGTAACTATCTAGATGCCACAACTAGTCCATCTGTGGAGTTCAAATGGATTGTGCGTGAATTCTTGTATTTGTATGGTTGAGTGTAGGGGTACCTCACCACTCATCATTGGCACTGTTGCTGGGGATTGTGCTAGTTATTTAGATTAGTTACATCATCCAAGATCGCTATGAAAAATCCTTTATAATATATCTTTCATAAAAATTAATTACAAATAAGTCACACACGATTCACAACAATGTCTCTCTCGCAAGACTATGATAATGCAACAACTAGTACAACAATTCATTAGAGAACCAATGAATTATATGATGATGAAGAAAAATTTTGGAGTACTCAATCTGATGAAGGGGCCTCCTATGTACATAAATGAAGAAAACATCATTCCAACTCAAAAATTAATAACCTACCTAGTGATGATGAACCTCTACTAGCCACTAAGAGCCTAATGCGTATACAAGAGGTTGTTCGAATACCCTGCAGGCATCATAAGGAAAGCCATCTACCCAAGCTTGATTTAAAAAAATTTTCCAATTTTTTAGAAGGATATGATTTAGATTTTCAAAATCATCTACAAGCCTTCCATGATGCCTATGTATGGAACAATATTGATAATGGGTGGCAAAAACTTAAGCTCTTTCCTACGACACTTGTTGGCCAAGAAAAAGTATGGTACATGTTCTTAAGACCAAAATCAATTTGACGTTGGTCGACAATGGTAGAACTCTTTAATGAAAGATATCAAACCTACGTAAGAGTCTCAACCTTGAGGAGACAAATCCAAGAATGGAAATAGGGGAAACAT
>MNCI01008071.1:378626-389370 GCA_015680685.1 Gnetum montanum | reverse complement strand
TATCATTTGCTATGCCAAGTGTATCCATTCTGCAATCCTACTACAAGGGCCAGATGAAGGGAGTGTTCAAGACTGACTTCCCTGATAATCCCCCATTCAAATTCAATTACACATCCACCAACCTCACAAGCAATTTCAACCAACCCATGAATGGCACCAGAGCAAAAGTTATCCCCTTCAATTCAACGATTCAACTAGTGCTTCAGGACACGGCTATTGTGAATACAGAGAGCCATCCCATCCACCTTCATGGCTTCAATTTCTTTATTGTTGGCCAAGGCTTTGGAAACTACAATGAAACCAGGGATTCTCCTAAATTCAATCTGGTTGACCCCCCTGAAAGAAACACAGTAGCGGTCCCTGATGGTGGTTGGGTTGCTCTTAGATTCAGAGCCGATAATCCAGGCAAGTTTATTTTATTTATATTATGTCAAAATTTAAAAAATACTTGATTTTACTCCAAATTCAATTTTGTAAAATTAAATTTTTCTTCTGTCTGTGTCCATGTGGGAAATTCTCCAGGGGTATGGTTCATGCATTGCCATCTTGAGGTTCATACATCATGGGGTCTAAAAATGGCTTGGATTGTTCAAAATGGAAACGGTCCATCACAGTCAATTATTCCCCCTCCTACTGATCTTCCACCTTGCTGAGCTTGAGAAAGAGTAAGAGACTTCCAGTGTGATGTTTTCTGAGTGGACGACTGGACGTTAATACATCATTCTTTTGGAGAGCTGAGATTTACAACTTTAGCTTATTTGAGCTTATTCAAACGGAAATAATTCAGTGTCTTCGTAAGAAAATGTAGCCCCTGTTAGTGCTAGTAAAATAATATTTTTGTAATGACGGGATTGAACACCGAGTATCCAGATTTGAATATACAACTCAATCACAGTTTCCCTGTTTTATTCGCAAGGCTTCATTGTTATATATTTTTGTAATTAATGGTTCGAATAAATATTCATTTGGCTGCTTCATTTAAAAGACTAATATGTTATTTATATATATTAGAAAAATTATAGAAGAATATAACAATATTTCAAAGTGTAACTTTAACCGATCATGTTTTGTTTAACAAGACAATGGGCTAATCATCTAAGCCAATTATCATTAGTAACAAAGCTATGTAACCTAAGTGCCATGTGTATATGAAGATGCATTATACATAATTTCATGTTTTATGTTCTTAAATTTTGTATAGCCCTTGGTGCAAAGGTTCCAAAGGGCTAGAAAAAATAAAATAAATGAAATGACAGTAGTAGTAGTCCTTGGTGCAAATCTAACGTGTCCTCTACTAGAGATCATGCATAAAGGTTTCTAGTATGTTTAATACCTAATGACCATGAGAAAATAACATCATCATTAAGAAATATAAACATAATAAAAATTGCTAAGCCAATCTATAGGTCTTTCTAACATTGAAAAATATTGATTCTGAAACATAAGCAAAACTAATCTACATAGCTATAATTAAATAGTTTGATACATGTGATAGTCAGTCTAAAACTAAAACAACACACACGTACAACAAAGTAAATATACCGTGACCTACACCAAAGATAAACAAGTATAATCACCTCATAATACCAACCAACGAGTACAAACATTACAAGTTAGAACTAACATACCAATAAGTATAGATAGTACATAAAATTTAACCAAAATATTAGAGTTTTAGGTTAGCCTAAAATCTAAGCTTTAAGTTAAAAAAACATTTAATACTTCTAATATCTCAACTACATCTTAAAAATAGAGGGAAAAGTTAGTCATTGAGATTAAGGAAGCAATAAACCGTAAATGCTCCTTGTTCGGTTGGAGGATAAGGATCATGAAGTTGGAAGCCAAGCATATGGGTTATACTCTAAATTAAAAGTTAGCACCTAAATAAGTAGCAACTAATAGCTAGAAAACAATAAGTGAATAATAAATAACACATAAATAGAGACTTGCGCTTCCACCACCACCAACCTAGAAAAATTAGTATCGGGGACTATCATCCTCTCTTAATTTTATATATGAGCCAATATTTAATTGTTATCATGAGTACTCATGTTAAGCAATATTAATTACCAACTAACTAAAACATATCTATAAGACTTATTATTAGTTTCATTAATCTAGGAATCAAATCTCCACTTATTATAAACTATTATTATATGGTTCTAAACTTCTATAGCTAAATCCTATATTTCTAAATAAGCTTTGATGGATGATAATTTTATATTGAGACATAATGATGATTTTTGGACTTCTTGGAAACAAAATTCTAGAATGGATTTGAATTGAATTGAATGTTATTATTGCTAGAACTTGTAAGAATTGATGAATTGATAAGGATAGAGATTGTTGAATTTGTTGAGACTAATGATGTTGATGAATGATGAAATTTTGTAAGAAACCAATGTTAAATGTTGCTAAAAAATGGAATAATATTAAATTGCAGAGAATGAGAAATAATGAAATGCAAGAGTAGTAATGAGAGTTGGGGAGTTAAAAAATTTGCATACAATTTTTATTCTTTGATTGCCACAATGATTACAATATGGTATGGCCTTTACATTTCTAGAAACTCATTAGGACCATATTAGGGAATAATAAAAAGCCATTTCCTAATAATAATAATGAATAAAATCTCAAAAATAATGATGAATTAGGATTATAAAACTATAGATCCACATATCAATTCATAAAATTAATATTTAGTAGAGAATTGATGGGCTTAAGACCTACTCTCAACTTTTGAAAGGCATCATGCTTCAAATGAAATATAAAAAATGAAATACTTTTGATACACAAAATTTTTGTAAGGCCTTCACAAACTTCTTGCTTCAAATAATATATAAAAACTAAAATACTTTCTATACACTACTTTTTTGTAAGGTCCCCACAAACCTCTCTCTCTCTCTCTCTCTCTCTTCCTTCCTTCTTGTGCTTTCAATTACACACTGATGGGTGGCTAGGTACCCCTATGCCCAACCATATGAATACGATCATTCATGCACAATCCAATCAAACTCCAAGGATTAAGTGCTTATGTGCTTACACAGAACAAGGATGGGTTATGCGATCGTTGTCTTCCTAATCTTACTTGTAAGACACAATTGTATGGTTAAGTAAACTTGAGGTATATGATTTTTATGCTTTTTATGTTTTATGTTCCTGGTGCCTAAAATGGAGAAATGAAATAATTGAGTAACTAATTTGATTTAACTAATCAACTATTCTCTAACTAGTCCTAACACCTGCATTCGTTCCCACTTGCCAAACACATCTTGAACCAGTGTAACACTACTGGGATTACCAAATGCTAGTCATTACTGGGTTACCAAGTGTTCCACGTATGCTCGAAGTGGTCGTACTGAGTGTGCTAATTCATGGATAATTAACAATTTAATAGAAATAACATTAATTAACTAATGAGAGTAGAAAATAATAGTAAATAACATTTAAATGGAATAATTAAGCTATTCCAAATGTTGCAAGGTTTATCACAAAGTTTGTCTTTGTTTCCGGACACAAGGTGTGCTCAGGTACACAATGCTTGAATAAAGATCCATTCACTTTATGACTCCTACTGTAGGCACTCAGAAATAATTCTAACTCTAGAAGGAAAAAACTGTAAGAATTCAACTAAGAGACTAAGAAACTAATGTGAAATCAAGTGCACCCTGTCTCTTATTTATAGGCAATGAGACAAGTTCCGATATCACATGTCTGATATCGCTTCGGCATCTCTAATATCATGTATCCAATATCAAGGGTCCAATATTGGGGATTTGGTATCGTGACTCATCATACCTCCATGACTAAATGAAAACTCATCCTCAAGTTCCTTGCAAAGTATTGGAAAGGTATAGGATTATTGACTGAATGATGACTGACAGTGACATGGAATGATAGACTCAAGGTGCCCGGTGAAAGGATCAACAAATGTATTACAACATTGGTGTTCATAACCATTGTGGTGAACACTATACATAGATGACATCCAAACCCTCATTTGATAGCTTGAAGAGAATGAGGCACGTTGCTACCGATGTCAAAATGTGCACACCATTATTCATCCATGGCCACATGACCAAGCTTGTTCCTTGCATAATTGCTCTTGCTCCAGTCCATCCTGAGTGCTCCCTCCTATCCCAGTCCATTGTTCATGTGATCGTCATCTACACATACAACATAGTCATGAATTTGCAAGGATAGATAAGATATAACGTAATTGATACCTTGCCTCGATATGAAGCACATTGGCTAGGTTGTGGGTATGGTAGATACTGGGTTAGAGGTTTGTAGCTTGATAAGTACCCAAGGTGTAGGGGTAAGATAAGTAATGAAATGGAAAAATTTGCAATAGGCCCCCATGACTAAGAGCGAACCTCTAGTAGTAATAAGATGGAAAATGAAAGAACAAGAAAGATTAGAGAAATAACAACGGTAAAGCCAATAAAAAGGCATAGAAGGGTAGAGAAAAATGGATGTCATAGATGGGGTGAAATGATAAATAGTTGAGTGTAAAAAATGTTTAAAGGAAAGAACTTAACAATTGCACCAAAAAGGAATGCCAGTGGGTCCTCCCCAAAGTAGGCTCATGCCCTTTATTCCTTGACAAACCCATAAACCAAAGAGTTCGTAGGCTCTAGGAATGACATTTGGAAGCAATAGTTAAGAAGTTACCCACAAGAATTTACCAAAAGATAATAATGCATCGACCAAGATATAGACTACTCATAAAATCAGCAATGAGGTGAAATATCGGAAGAAATGTGAAAAGACAAGAGAGAAGGGAATGAAATCCCAAAATCAAGGTTGTGTAAAGTCCCTTGTATAGTATGTGATTAAGGTGACTTAATAAATCTCAGCCCAAATCTAGATAAAAAATAACCACATCCAGTGACCTCGCATCAGCACACGTGACCAACCCATCCTCCTGAAGCAATGAGAATGATTCCACAAAGAAACCACCATTCCAACAAGAGAAAAATAGAGAAGCAGGAAGTGAGAAAGGGCCTTAGTTAGAGGGAACATTTAAGCATGGGTAAGATGTCTTTCTAGTGCCATAACCAGTGCTTGTAGCCCATGTTCCATTATTGTGTCTAAGGGGTGTGCTTTGAATTTCCACTAGTTTTTTTATGTGAGAACCACACCATGCAAAGTCTTATTTGATTTAGTTGACTTCCTAATATTGGTTAGTAGTGGAATGGCAGAAAACCTATGAAAAACATTCAAGTACCCAAGAGAATAGCCAACACAAATGCGTTGAATCCCCTTGAAGTTACACCCTTTTCAATCCATTTGAATCTTTCCTTGAGTTGAAGAATACCAAGCCATCAATTCATTAATAGGTTTGTGTAGAGAAAAAGGGATAGTGCAGTTCCAAAACAAAGGGATACCATAGAGTTGAATGGATGAATGGATGACATGGACTCATTGCCTATTTTATCAAAAGAAACCATATCTTAGCATTAACATTGAAAGTCAAATGTAAAAACCAAACATTAGTAATCAATCACTATTATAGTACAACCCATCATCATGAGCACTTATTATGTGATGACTAAAAATAATTCAAACAAAATGTAACAGAGGAAGACATACTAAAAATGTTAATGATGGTGTAAAATAAAAACAAGTAAATATGAAAAATGTGTAAAATAAAAATGTGTAAAAAAGAAAAAAAAAAGAAACCAAGGGCTTAGAATAATTAGCATGGGTGGCCATCTCTCCCACGACTGAGTTGGAAGGAGGAGATCCGAAATAATGAGCAGGGCTATCCATCAACAGAGGTAGTGTTAGTACTAGTCATTTTGGGCTCATGGAAAGGTTTGGTCTACTGGATGTTGATCAATAATTTCTTATTTGGGCTTTTAGTTTTATAGATCATCATGGCCCCTGAAGGAAAAGTTTCATAAATGATATAAGGTCCGTCCCACAATGCTTGAAATTTAGTTTGTTGTGGCACATGTGTAGGATTCCAATAAAGAACACTATCTCCTGGTTGGTATTTGACTTTTCTAATTCTTTGGTCATGACATTGTTTATTAAAGGCCTTGTGCAGTTCACTGGATGATAGGGTAGCTAATCGATTTTCATCTAGCAATTTAAGGTTCATTAACCATTCATTTTGAGCTAGACTGAGGTTAAGGTTAAGGTCACATGTTGTAGATAGTATACGAAGCTTAGCTTGGATAGGAAGTGTTGGAAGTTTACTGTACATTAACTCATAGGGAGTTTTCATATGGAGTGTGATGAGTGGCAAGGTACTCCTACACTCAACCATACGAATAAGAGTGTTACACGCACGATATGGTCGAACTCCGTAGACGGACTAGTTGTGGCATCTAGACAGTTAGCCTTAGGTCGCAGTTCACTGTCTTCCCACCTGGACTAGTATTAGCTTTGTCACGTATGGTTTAGTCTAGAGTGAGGTGTATGATGGATTTCTAATCTAATGCTACTCCTGAAGGAAATGGAAAGTAATATTAACTAAGCTAAGAGAGAAGGGTGAGAGAGGATCTAATCTAGCCTAAGTGCAATGAGCATCTATTCCTTGATTATCCGTACACATCTTGGACTTCGTGTACAACTACCACTAGGATTACCAAGTGCAGATCCTAGGTACACTACTGGATTACCAAGTATTTACACTTAAATGCTCATAATCAAGTTGTACTCATTTGGCGTTTTAACGTGAGTTTAAGGGCGAGAGAGATTAACTAGGAAAGTAGTAAATAACAATGACAATTAAATAATTAAACTAAGTGAATGTTGCAATGATGAAGTAATCTCGATCTTTATTGCCGGTCATGTGTGTGTCCAAGTATGTCACACTCAAATAAAGGATGCTGTACAATTACATTCACCACATTGCAGGCATACACTGGGAAATAATTCTAACTCTAAGATGGAAAAACTGCAAGAGTTTGGCTAAGGATCTAAAAAGCTTCCTCTCAAACTCATCTTTCTACCTCTTATTTATAGATGAGAAGACAGGCTGCGATATCGTGTATGTGATATTGTGGGTTGGGCTGCGATATCGCGTACACGATATCACGGTTGCCCCAAATGATGACTCATCATACCCCCATGATTGAATGAAAACTCATCCTTGAGTTACAGTGATTACACAATGGATAGGTATGGGATTATTAGATGAAAGAATGGGATTATGCCACAGTGTGGGAAGAAAAATAAATAAAGACACAACACAAAAAAAAGTGCTACAACTACAAAAATTTTAGAACTCATGTAGTTCCTGGTGGCGGTGGCTCCTCTATTAGTGCTTTCCCTTTGTCTTGTGCTCCAAGCTTTGATGCTTGATGATGTTGAAGTATGGCCTGGAGCTTCTCCTATTCGGTCTGAGGGTCTTGTGCTATCCATGCTAATGTTCCAACATTTGACGGAGTTGGCACTTCCCACGAATAAGGTAGTTGCGGAAACATTTGGTTGGCCTTGACATACCAAGCTGCAAACACCCATCATTCCTCCTCATAGGCTCTAGCTTTATCCTTGTACTCATGAAAATCTGCTAGCCATCGAGCCAAATCTACTGCAACACCTTTCTATCCTTGGTAGCTGGCTTTTACCACCTCAAGTTCAGAATTTGCAACTTCCATTTTTTCCAATAGCTTCTTACGCTCTGCAAATTCTGCTTCGTATTTGATATGGGTGGTTGCTACTTGCTACTTAAGCTCTATCCTTAGGCACCCTACTGTTAACATGTCAAGGTTGGCATACCTCAGATTTGCCAACTACATGTACTCTGTCAGATCCTGAATCTACAGGTCTTGGCTCTTAACTTCCGCTTGGTGGGTGAAGGCATATGTGTCCAATATGGCCTGCCAGTCAGTGTGTTGAGCACTAATAGTGTTGATTTGGGCCTTGGCCATATGGATCTCCTTTTTAAGGATCTGTTTATACATCCCCACCTGATCGTGGAAGTGCTCCTTCAGCTTCTCATGTTGTTTAGCCTTATTTTGCCACGCGCTTATATCAATAGCTGACTATTGATGAATGGCACGTACCTCCTCCATCAAGAAGGTTCAATTCTCTCTAGCTAAACAGCTTACGTCTCAATTAAACTGGATGAATTATTCTCACAATTGATGAAAATGTTCCTCAAGAACATTCTTTTGCTTTTCCACAGTGGTCAATCAAAGGTTAGTTGCTTAGTCCTAAAATCATGTAGCTAGTCTATGGGAACAAATTTTAGAGGGTCCTGTTGTGATACTTGTAAGCCCACAAGCTGCTCTTGTAGTTTTTGCACCTTAGCTTCAGCATGCTCAACCCTCACGTCTGTTAAGACCAGCTTCCCCTTTGTGGAAATGAGGTCTAACTGAATTGCTATAACATCTTGAGAGATGTCAAATAGGGATGTCATTACTTGCCCTATTTGGAGCAATCAATCAAGCACATCCTCATGTTTCATAGGAGTCATTGAGGTTCTGGCCAAAGTTTGAGCATCTCGTGCTCCTATGAGATCTATTAGTGGCACAATAGGTATGTTGAAAGATTCTTTGATGTGGTTTGCGACCACTTCTGCAGCTCCCATGGCATTCTGGTGTTGCATGACCACCACAGTGGACCCTTCACCAGTTTCTAACTGCACTTGGAAAGATGCTGCGTTTCCTAAGATTTGTTGTGACCAACTACTTTTCCCTCCTCTTTTGTGAATAGATACTTCCCCCCTTGTGCAATCCAACAAAACAATAGGTTGAATGACATCATCGATGATGTGGAAGAGGTTTGCATCATCACGGCTTCCCCAACTGACCATCTCAGCGATGGCCCTAAGATGGCTCATCAACGATCTATAGGCTTGTGGCGGTGGCAGTTGATCCTGGCCTGTGCTGGGCCATGCTTCCTGTTGTTGTTTGGAACCCATGCTTGGAGGTTGGCTGGGTCCTGCAAGTTGAGTTGCAGTTGGTCTAGCCATATGTTCTTCTTCTTGTTATGGTCCCAGCTCTTCGCTAGTGCTTTTCCTTGGAGCTGGCGCCTTTAGCAATTCAGCATATGAAGCAGTTTGGGCTTTTTGGAGGACATCATTGGTGTACCCTCAAATACCAACACATTGACAAAGCTTTCTGATAAGACAAGGGAAAGGTAGCACCATTTTTCCTGTCTTTTGTTCCTCGAATCGCCTCTGGATCTCCATTAAATATAGATGGGGTAGGTTAGTGTTAACCTTTCTCATCAGCACTGCACATCCTCTAGCTGCATATGTTGATATTCCTTTTAGGTCCTTTGTGGGGAAGAGGTGATATGTTTCAAATTTGCAGTAAATCCTCTCTTCCATCATCAACTCACCAAATGTTTTATCTCTACCATAAGCCCTTTCCAACCAATCCTTTCACACATTATGGTTTGAACGGGTGGATAAATGAGCAACTTTGGACCTTGTATTCAGAAGGTTTAACACTTCTAAAATGGCCTACGAGGAGAAGTCAACTATCACACCACAAATATTGATAGTGGTGCCTTGCTATCTATTGTGCCAAAATTGGTACATCTCTCCTAGGTACCAGGCACTGCTTGCAGAGAGGATAGGCCATAAGGGAGACCCCTTGAGGTGATCTCTAACGGCCTCAGGAGAAAACTATACAAATGATTCAAAGTTCAATTCTATAATCACCGTAGTGAATGTGGACTTCTCATGGATGGCCTAAACACAATCCTAGGGCAACGTGAGCTATTGTCCCTGTTCAGGCATTGCAGCAGCACCTCCTTCTACCTAGCCAAACCATATGATAGGAGGATCTTCTTGATGAATGCTAAATGATTATTCCTCCTCTTCTACATGTTGTCCGGCAGAACCTTGTCTTCCACCTTTCCGAGATCATTTATTTCCACCTTGAGAAGGACTTTCCTGTTGTCCACGTTTCAGGGCCATCTGCAATCACACAGGGCCAAGCATTAGTAAGGTTATTTTTAAAGTTAGGTTATACCTTACTGCTTACCTTAATTAATGATCTTATGTTATCACGTGTGATTTTTCTCGAAAAACTGTAATAATGAGTCCTGTGACTTGGGTGGTTTCCCATTTTAGTTTCCTGGATGATTTTTAGGCACAATTATTCTAAGTGTTATAGTTGATTACCCTAAATGATGTCTTTTGGGTGATGATAAATTCCAAAAAAGTTAGGCACTTTTCGGCAGATGTCCCTCCCCCACGACTAAGCTGAACACTCTGGGTTCAAGTAGGTTCAAATGGAATTAAAATTAGAGTACCAGCGAGCGAGATATAGTTAGGGTTGCTCAATCATAAGTCGTAGAGAAAAAAATTTGAAAACTCCCCTGTGTGAATGGCAAAAATGATGGTAAGTGTTACGTCGGGGGGGGGGGGGGGGGGGGGGGGGGGGGGGGGGGGGGGGTTTCACCTATTTATAGGTGGCGAGGACATGATATCGCGTACGGTACATCGCATACATGGTATTACGACCCTAGTCACATGAGGCACAACAAAAATATGAAATTTTTAAAGATTTTTTTGAAATCAACATTGTAAATTGAGGACATTGGGCTATTATCAAGGGGTTCTAGGGTAATTCCATTAATTTGAAAGGCACAATTAATGATGATGATGTGGATTTTATCAATAAAACCTCGGATGGAAGAAAAAGGCTATGTAATGGTACATAGGAACGTGCAAACTCAAAGGGATAATAGTAGGGAAAGAAAATCATTTGAAAATTATGTTGAGGGTAAGAAATGGTGTGTGTGAGCTATGCCATAAGTGAAGATTACAAAA
>MNCI01008071.1:362406-378379 GCA_015680685.1 Gnetum montanum | reverse complement strand
ATGAACAACTATGATAGTACCATAACAACAAGGCGTACGATCACTTGGCATTTTATTCAAGGGAGGAGTGACTTTTGTTTTGTGGCACTTTTTTTTCTTTTACTTCTCTTTTTTTCTTTTACTTCTTTTTTTTTTCTTTTTTTGAATACTGAATCTAGAGAAGCCACCAACCTTCAGGCATGGGTGCATGTCTTTCTGGTGGGATCCCCTAGAACAACATTGGATTTTTGAGTGCCTTTTTAATTACTCTTATTCCCATTTTTCATTAAATCTACAAGGATCTTAGTACAACCACGTTGCATGATAACTTCCACAGACATCACCAAAGAGAATCCACAAGTCCCATTGATGTCACACCCTAATCATTCCCTCTTGATCCATCCTTCTTCATTTCGGGTACAATGAACAAAAAATTAATTTTAAGTTTTTAGAATGTCAAGAATATCACTGTATCCTCGAACAGAACCTCTTATTTGTAGAGAGGATGAGTGGGTGTAATGGGCTCACTGTCCACATAATTTATTATCCGAGACATAATAACATAGAACAAAACTCAACCAACGATCCACATGAGTGTTTTATTCATAGACAAGATTACTTATAAAAAACGTAAAAAGACAAAAACATAAAAAGATAAAAAGATAAAACAAGAAGTTGAAAAATGAAAAACAAGAAAAAAATTAAAAAATTGAAGAAAATAAAAAGTGGTTATTAATCCTGCTTGTTACTAAAATCGGGGATATGCCCCATAACTAATCGGTTGAGGACGGCAAGGATTAATAAATGGAATATGAGGATCCTTGCATGTTGGAAGTATTGGGGCCTAGTCATACTTACCCCATTGGGGTTCACACACTTGATTATAGTAAGCATAGTGGGGCAATTTATACGATGTAGTTCTCGGATAACAAGTTGACCCACTATGATGTTTGTGACCGTTAGATGGTATGCAAGGATTAAGATATTGCCCTTCATGCCTGTGTTCATTGAGCTATATTATTTTTGGAGTGTGAGTTGGTGGCCCTGATGAAGTAACATGAGGCTTTGGGTTTTAAGGTAAGGATGCACCATAGTGTGGAACTTGTGCTGAGCTGGAGGATGTAGTGGCCTCGGAATTGTGTTGTCCCTTGTTAGGGTCATTTCTAAAGAAGGGATGCCTTTGATGTTGCTGAGGTCTCTCACTGCTGTTGGAAGTAGTAGCACAAGTAATGTTCATGGGTTGTTGCAGTGGTGTAGACACCTTAGGAACAGTTGGTGGTAATGTGGAAGGAGGGAAAGGATGAGAATGTTGAAAGTTAGGAGGAGTCTAGGGTGCACAATGTGGTGGTTGTGTTGAAGGCATGGGTTGATAGTATTGAGGAGAATGGTACTATGGTGAGATAAAGTGTGTTGGCCGAGTTGGAGAAACAAGATGTTGAACAAGATAAGTGTTTGGGTTTGGATGATATGAATGGTGTCTCCAGTTTAGTGATGGTCTCCCCCACGATTGGGATTGTTGCCACTATTATCGAACACAGTATCTCTTTACGAACTCTGGATGTAACGTGTTTCCCCAATGCTCATGTAAATGTAACAATATTGGGCATTGGCCCTTGGGGTGATCATACAGGCATATATTGCATTCATACATATGATTGGAAGTTGAGCTCTTATTTTCCTTATCCCTTCTTTCCGATTGTCTAATATTTTATCCTACTTCTTGGTTTGTCAAAACTGTATCTCCAATATTGTTGATAAATTCTTCACACTTTTGATATGTCCATTCCAACATCTTATTGATCTTTGCCTCGACTTCTTCTAATGTTTGTTGTGTTGGCAAAGGTGATGTTTCCACCTTGAGATTGATTGATTTCTCCTTTTTATGATCATGGAAATTTTTTAAGTTGAGATTTTGGTCCTGTTGATGTTTTTCAACACTCTTCCATCTAGCCAATTCTCCTTCTTCTTTTGCTACCCGCTTAACAAGCTCATGGATTCGATGGGTTCGGTGTTTGTATAACTGACCTTGGGCATACATCCCTATGGTTTCTCTGGTTGCATCATGAAGCCCATCAATGATATGGTACATTAGCCTTTCCTCGGAAAACCCATGGCCTGGACAATTGTTTAATAGTGCATAATATCTTTCTAAGGTGATGTCCAAGGGTTCATGTTGTGCTTATTTTCATCCTTGGATTTGTTTCCTCAAGGCTGACACTTTTACATAGGTTTGATATTTTTCATTAAAGACTTCTATCATTGTTGACCAGCATCGTATTGAATTTGGTTTTAATGATCTATACCATACTTTTGCTTGGTCAACGAGTGTCATAGGGAAGAGCTTAATTTTTTGCCACCCATTATCAATGTTATTCCATGTGTAGGCATCATAGAAGACTTGTAAATGTTGATGCAGATCTAAGTCATAGCCTCCTAAAAATTTAGAAAAGTTGTTTAAATTGAGCCTAGGTAGATGGCTCTCTTTACGATGCCTACGGGAGATTCGAACAGCCTCTTGTATTTGTGTTAGGCTTGTAGTGGCCAGTAGGGGTTCATCGTCATTGGGTAAGTTATGCTTTCATGTGTTGGGATGGCATTTCTTTCATTCATGTTTATAAGAAACCCCCACTTCTGTTTGTGTACTCCAATCTTCATCATCATATAGTTTGTTGGTTCTCCAATGAACTTCCTCACTAAGTGTGGCATTCTTGTAACCTTGTAGGAGAGGCATGATTGTGAAATTGTGCGTGAATTTGTATGTGAATTTTTATAATTATTTCTTTCTAAAAGATATATCATTAAGTCCTTATACAGTGACCTTGTATGATATAACTAATCTAGATAACTAGCACCGTCCCTAGCAATGGCGACAATGATGAGTGACGAGGTACCCCTACACTCAACCATACGAATAGGAGTGTTACACACACGATCTGATCAAACTCCATAGACGGACTAGTTGTGGCATCTAGATAGTTAGCCTTAGGTCGCAGTTCACTATCTTCCCACGTAGACTAGTATTAGCTTTGTCATGTATGGTTTAGTCCAGAGTGGGATGTATGATGGGTTTCTAATCTAATGCTACTCCTAAAGGCAATGGAAAGTAATATTAATTAAGCTAAGAGAGAAGGGTGAAAAAGAATCTAATCTAGCCTAAGTGTGATAAGCATCCATTCCTTGATTATCCATACACATCTTGGACTTCATGTACGACTACCACTAGGATTACCAAGCACAGATCCTAGGTACACTACTGGGTTACCAAGTAGTCAGACTTAAATGCTCGTAATCAAGTCATACTCATTCAGCGTTTTAATGTGAGTTTAAGGGTGAGAGATATTAACTAGAAAAGTAGTAAATAATAATAAAAATTAAATAATTAAACTAAGTGAATGCTGCAATGATGAAGTAATCTTGATTTTTATTGCTGATCATGTGCGTGTCCAAGTACATCACACTCGAATAAATGATGCCGTACAATTACATTCAGCACACTGCGGGCATACACTAGGAAATAATTCTAACTCTAAGATAGAAAAACTACAAGAGTTTGGCTAAGGAACTAAAAAACTTCCTCTTAAACTCATCTATCTACCTCTTATTTATAGATGAGGAGACAGGCTGCGATATCGTGTGACTCATCAGAGTGGTAGGCCCAAAGAGCATCATTCAATTTTTTGCTCTAGTCTCGCCTATATTTGCTAATGGTTCATGTAAAAATTTTTGTAATTTCTGTATTGGTAACTTTGGTTTGACCATTCACTTCAGGATGATATGGTGTAGTTAGTTTATGCTCAACTCCTAAGCGTTACATCAACTTTCAAAAATTTGCACCTATAAAGTGTGTACTATTATTAGAAATAACTACATGAGGCATGCCAAACCTATTTATGATTTGTTTTTGGACAAATCATGCAGCGGTAGATGATGTATAGTCCGTAATAGCAACTACTTTTACCCACTTTGTAAAATAGTGAATAGCAACAATAATGTATGCTTTTCCATTAGACATTGGTGTAATAGGCCCCATAAAATCAATTCCCAATATGTCGAAGGGTTCTAAGGGTTAAATCCATTATTTTGAACCCTCCATTCTAGTAGTCATTCCCCCATTGCATTGGAAACGCTCACAAGATTAGACAAAATCATGGGTATCTCGAAATAATGTAGGCCAATAATATCCTGTAAGCAAGATTTTAATGGTTGTTCATCTCCCAGCATAATGACCCCCACAAGGGCCCTCATGAGCATCTTGGAGAACTTGTAATTGATTTGCATCAGGAACACACCATCAGAATAAGCCATCAAAACACACCTTGTAAAGGTATCCATTAATTTCCATGAAATGTTTGACTCAGTGGAGAAACTATTGTTCCTTTTTAATGTCCAGGCCTTGTGGCGTTTCTTGTGTGAGAAAATAGGTAAGAATGCTACTATACCAATTTTTATCTATGGGTGATTGATTGTTTATTACACCTACAAAGAGGAGTTCATCAAGGAAGCAATCAAAAATTAGGTATTTGTCCTCTTCATTGTCCCATCGCAACTAAGATAAATGATCAACAACGACATTCTCAGTGCCTTTATGATTGATCATTGTAAAATTGAACTCTTGCAAGATCATGAGCCATTATATGATGCAAGGGCTCACCATTGGTTTATTTATAAGTAATAGAATTGCACTATGATCCATGTGTACAAATATTTTATAGCCTAATACATAGTGCCTAAATTTTTCTAGTGTAGACACCACAACCATTAACTCTTTTTCTATTGTGGTGTAGTTGAGTTGTGCACCAGCAATACTTTGACTTGCATAATGAATGTAATAAGGATGTTTTTGGTCATCTAACTATGTAATTAGGGCTCCTAAAGAAAAATTAGATGCATTAGTCATTATATGGAATGGTTTGGACTAGTTGGGAGCTTGTAGAATGGGTGTTTCTATGAGCTTCTGCTTCAAGGTCTGGAAAGCCAGCTCACATTCCTTGGTCCATTCAAAGGGTACATCCTTTTTTGTTAACTCTACCAATGGTTTTGTGATCTTCAAAAAGTTCTCAATGAAGTGTCTATAATATCCTATATGTCCAAGGAATGATCATACATCTTTTATAGTTTCAGGTTGATGAGTGATTCCTTGTATGACTTAAATTTTCTTAGGATCTACCTTCATCCCTGTTTGTGAAATTTTATGCCCTAATACAATGCCCTCTTAGACCATTAAATGGATTTTCTACAAATTGAGTCTTAGGTTGGTTTTAACACATCATTTTAGTACTTGCTCTAATTGGTCCAATGCTTGTTCAAAGTCTGCTTTGTAGGTGGAGAAATCATCCATAAAGACCTCCATACCATTCTCTATTTGCTGCTGAAATATACTAAGAATTAGATGTTAAAATGTTGCTAGGGCATTGCACAAGCCAAACGACATTTGCCTATATGCAAATGTCCCCCAAGGACTTGTGAATGTATTCTTGGCTTGATCTTCTAGTGCTATTTGAATTTGGTTGTACCCACTGTAACCATACAGAAAACTATAATAGCAATGCCTTATAAGACTTGGTCAACGAATGGCAATGGAAAATGATCTTTACATGTTGCCATGTTTAATAGCCTAAATTCTATACACATCCTTCATTTACCTTCCTTCTTAGGCACAATGACTAATGGACTAACCCATTCACTGTCAGCAATGGGGTAGATGAACCTAAATTTTAGAAGTTGTTCAATTTCTTCTTTAACTACTTGCTTAAGCTTTGGGTTTAGTCATCTTTGTGGTTGTCATTGAGGCTTCATGGAGGGGTTAGTGTAAATTCTATGTTGGCATATCTTAGGATATATTCTAGTTAATTCAGGATATGACCAAGAAAAGACTTTTGACCATTTATTTACCATCTTCAGCAGTCTCTCTTTTTGTTGAGGAGCGAGCTTAGCATTAATTATTACTGGTTTCCCATTCTTGAGAAATGTGTACTCCATACCAGTGGGCAACAATTTTAACTCAATGGGCTCTTACTTAAGCTCATCAAGGATTCCCAACTTCCTCTAATTGATATTTTCAATGTCAAAACCTAAAAGTTGGTGATGGACTTGCTCTAATGTATCTATGCTATCAATGTAGGCACAAGTTATGCTCTCAGTTGGTTCCATGCATAAGGTTGAATTACTTTCTTGGTCAGTTGTTAGCCATTGGGTGCCTTCCTATCTTATGGCTATTACATATAGGAATCTTTGTATATTAGTTACTTATGCACATTGGTTGCATGCAGGAAATGTTAAGCGTTGTACAAACTAGGACTTCTGCATGTAGTTGCACCTTGTGTCACTATATATGATGCATGGAAATTTCTTCTTCTTGATATTCTCAAATGCATTTTCTTTTGATATTTCTAGGAAAAGATCATGTATTCCTAGGTGTGCATCAATCGTGCTCAGCCATCCTCTTCCCATTATGATTAGAAAGTCCCCCATACAATTGTTGACTTAGATTAGTAGGAAATTGGTTGGATACAACCATCCACAAACAATGTTGACAATGTCCTCCACTAGTCCTAATGGGATAGTGATGGACTAGTTGGCCAACTCTAAACGAATGTTACTCTTCTTTAGTGGAGGTAGGTTCCAGGCTTTTTACATTTATTAAGAGATTAAGTTAACACCAGAGCCTAAATCCAAAAGCGCTTTACAAGGCTTATTCCTAGAAATTTGCAAATATATAAGAGAACTTCTAGGATTAGAGAATTTCCTAGGAAGATGGCCAGCCTTAATCCAATAAGTGATGGCATGAGTCAACATGACTGTGTTCATTGGATGTGATTTTTGGTTCGAAGGAAGCTTCGAAGATTCAAATGATGATGAGGTGTTTGGATAACTAGCCATATGTGATTGTAAGGACTTGGTTGGACTATTGGTTCTAAAGAAAGGTCTCTTCTTTGATCAGTTATCCAAACCAATAGTAGGTTAAGAGTTGATAGCCCTTGTAGCATTATGTTGCTGTAGTTGGGTAGGAATCTCACCCTGCATAGTTGGAGTAGGTGGTAATGGAGCTAAGGGTGGAAGAGGTGTAGTTGAATGAGAAGGATAGTACATATGTGGAACATGACTCCTAGGAGAAGGAGTTCTATAGTACTTATGGGTCTAGTAGTGAGGCTAAGGAGTGATGTGACTAGTAGAGTTACATGGAGAGATCGACTGCTAAACGTAGTACCCATATGGGTCAGGTTGATGGTAAGGGTGTTGTTGACATGGTAGTGGCATTCTCCATGCTTGTGGATGTTGCCATTGTTGATAATTTTCATTTGGTTGTGGTGGAGCTCCACTTGAATAATATGTTGAGGGTTGGTGAAACTGCTTTGGGTTACTTTGGGGATAAGGTAACCTTCTAGGTATTTGTCATTTGTTTAACCGTGGGTTTAGCGCATACATCCCAGACTCTTACAAATGTGACACTACTGGAAAACATCCTTTAGGATGGTCATATTGGAAAATTTCACATTTTCCATCATTGTCTATGTCCAAATCCACAACCTCTTCAATGATGGCAACTTTACCCTTATCCTTGTTACATGCATACTCAGCTTTTTTTCTTTTTCCTTCTCTCTCAGTCACTACTTTACTCTTTGGACTCTACTATTTTTAGAACAATTTGAAATTTATCATCTAAGGAGTTCCACATTTGATCTACCTTTGTTGATACTTCTGATGTAAATTTTTGAATAGGAAGAGTCTTTCTATTCACCATCTCTTTGAGTGGTGACTCTTCTTTATCTTCACAAAACCTAACTCCCTTCTTTCAGAGGGAAGGATCTCTGTTGTATTCCTTAGCACTTTCTCTTTTCTTTAACTCATCTTTCTCCTTGGCAACTTGCTCCAACAATCTTTGTATTTGATGGGCTCTAATCTCAAATAGCCATCCTTGGGCATAAGTCCCAAGGGTTCTTTACATTTCATACCTAAGCCCATCTATGAAATGGCATAGCTATTCCCTTTGCAGGTAACCATGGCTAAGGCAACAATGTAATAATGCATAATATTGGCTCATGGTAGCATCCAAGGGTTCATGTCCTCCTTGTTTCCATCCTTGGATTTGCTTATGCAGGTTGGACACTTGAGCATACATTTGATACTTATTGTTGAATAGCTCTAACATGGTACTCCATCGTCGAATGGATTCTAGTTCTAAGGACCAGTACCAGATTTTTGCTTCATTGATCAGTGTCCATGGGAACAACTTTAGTTTTTGCCACTTGTTTTCTATATTTTCCAAGGCACATGCATTGTGTAATGCCTATAAATGGTTTTGAGAATCAGCATTGTATCCCCCTTCAAATCGTAGGATGTTGTTCATGCCTAGTCTTTTGATCCTACTATCCTTTTGGTGCCTTGTTGGAATCCTAACAACCTATGTTATATCTAACATATTTTGGGTGGCGAGTAGGGCTTCATTGTGATCATATTATCTATGGCATCTATGAGGCCTATGTTGTTCCCTACTATCCCTTCTTTCATGGAGTATCTTTCTGGAATGCCCTTGTCTCCTTTCTTAACTGTTTTGTCTATGATCTCTATTTCACATACAATTATCCTCATGGTATTTCCCTTTGTGACTACATTCAGATCACAAAGAAGAGCTAGAAGGAGATGATGAAGGTAAAGAGGAAGGAGGATTGACATCGTGACGATGCCTGTCACTTTCTCTTTGATGGTCGTGACCTCAATCGTGGTTATGATCAGAATACTTTTCATTGTCATGTGTTCATGTTCCTTTTTCAAACCTTTTATGTCCATTGGTATTAGAACTTGGGTTATGAATAGTTGAGTTAAGATTCTGATACACAACTCCTTGACCGAAGTCAACGAGAGGAACATCGTTTTGTGGAAAACCTCTCAAGGTAATTTCACCGCCCTCATTTTCACTTAGGACATATGGGACATCCTGAGATCACTTTCTCTTCATAGATTTGTAATGTCTCTCTTATTGTAGGTCTCTTTGATGTTGTGCCTTTGTGGATCGATACTCTCTCGAGTTGTGTTCATGCACAATGTACTTTGCCTGTAAGTGCTGCATACCAATTCGTGTGAGAGCACGAAGAAGCATGCTTGGGATTGAGTGATTAGGAGGTAACACTATGTTACCTTCTAAATCATGCCAATGTAGTTGTTCATCCTAGTGAAGGACAAAGGTAAAATCTGGTACATACTCATTAAGATGAGCATATACCATGCAAAACTGTTAGGACATTGACAGATCATCATGTGCACTTTTCCTCCAATTGTTCATTATGTCAAACCTAGTTAGTGAATCATTCTCATAAATAGAAGGAGACATGATTAATTATTCAGTGTGCAATGCCCTTTTTGGTGATTGTAGGATGGTTAATTCTAAGGGTTTGTTCCAACAATGGGAATGATTGCCTAAGTTCTAATGAACGTACAAACAACAAAATCCCCAGCAACGGTGCCAATGATGAGTAGCTAGGTATCCCTATGCCCAACCATATGAATACGAGCATTCACACGCGATCTAGTTGAACTCCAAGGATTAAGTGCTTATGCGCTTACATAGAACAAGGATGGGTTATGCGATCATTATCTTCGCAAGCTTACTTGTAAGGCACAATTATATGGTTAAGTAAACTTGAGGTATATGATTTTTATGTTTTATGTTCTTGGTGGCTAAAATGGAGAAATGAAATAATTGAGTAACTAATTTGATTTAACTAATAAACTATCCTCTAACCAGTCCTAACACCCGCATCCATTCTCACTTTCCAAACACATGCTGAACTAGTGTAACACTACTGGGATTACCAAACACTAGTCGTTACTTGGTTACCAAGTGTTCCACATATACTTGAAGTGGTCGTAATGAGTGTGCTAATTCATGGATAATTAAAAATTTAATAGAAATAAAATTAATTAATTAATGAGAGTAGAAAATAATAGTAAATAACATTTAAATGGAATAATTAAGCTATTTCGAATGTTGCAAGGTTTATCATAAAGTTCATCTTTATTTCTGGACACAAGGTGTGCTCAGGTATACAATGCTTGAATAAAGATCCTTTCACTTTATGACTCCTATTATGGGCACTCAGAAATAATTCTAAAAGGGAAAAATTGCAAGATTTTGGCTAAGGGACTAAGAAACTAATGTGAAACTAAGTGCCCCCTATCTCTTATTTATAGGCAACAAGACAAGTTCCGATATCACATGTCCGATATCACTTCAGCATCTTCGATATCGTGTATTTGATATTGAGGGTTTGATATCGGGGATCTGATATTAGGTGTCCAATATCATGACTAATCACACACTATTAGAAAACCAATGAAATTTGATTATTTTATTATATACTTTTTACTTTGATCACACATAAAAAGTAATACTTGAGATAAAACATCAACATCCACCTTCCACCTCCTCCTCCCCACCCAGTCAAGCTCTTAAATATACACCCTTAGACATGAAATTTAGTTGTTGTATTATACAATTGTCACTTCAATCACATCTAAAAAGTAATACTTGAGAGAAGACATCAACACCCACCATGCCCCCATCCCCTCCCCCCTCTCCCCTGTACACCCCTTCCCACCCCCATTTCCAATCATCCCAAGCTCTCAAAAATACACTCTTAGACATGAAATTTGGATGTTTTATTATAAATTTTTCACTTTAGTCACATCAAAGAGTAACATTTGAGATGAAACATCAATACCTCCATCACATCCCCTCTCCCCTTCCCTTGCTTTCCCCCAAACTAGATATAATAGTGAAGTTAGAATGACCTTACAAAAGCTAACAATGAAACATTAGTATATTGTTAAGACTCTCAACTTGGAAATTTCAAGTCATGGATTCAAATCTATTAGGTATCATTGGTTACAAAATTCCTATTTAAGTTTCACTAAATTTTCATATTGGATATGTGTCCTAGAGTACATATAGTTCTTTTTCCATTTTTCCTATGTTATTATTACACATAACATTAAATATGATGTATATTTAACATTTTTTTATGACTTCTAGGAATAAGATGTTACACTTTATGTTCTATCAGTGATGTCAATGTTACTTACTTAGCATCAGTGAAGTTAGCATTATCTTCCATTTTGAATAGCATTTTTAGTGAGTTAGTTTCTTTGCTTTCCCTCTATCTTACTTTGTTTTATTGAAATTTTTTTTAGCTTATCTAAGTAGTTTTGATATAGCATACAACATTAGTGAGATTATATTTGTATTAGCACTTAAACACTTCACTCAAGTCAATAAGAACAATGACATCTTTCATTGATAATTTCCCCAATAACTTAAATATCAATAAACTTAAGTCTGTATGTTGTTAACAAGTATTTTGAGAAAGTATAAAAAACATAATCTATGTTAGGTGAATAGGGTGTTACATAACTAATGAGAAGCAAGGCACCCTATGTCCAACCATAAAAATAAGAGCATTCATGCATGATTCGGTCAAACTTCAAGGATTAAGTGCTTATGTGCTTACATAGAACAAGGATGAGTTATGCAATTGTTGTCTTCTCAAGCTTACTTGTAAGGCTCAATTGTATGGTTAAGAAAACTTGAGGTATGTGATTTTTATTCTTTTATGTTTTATTTTCTTGATGCTTAAAAGAGAGGAATGAGGTAATTTAATAACTAATTTTATTTAACTAGTTGACTATTCTCTAACTAGTCCTAACACTAGCATCCATTCCCACTCTCCGAACACATCCTGAACCAGTGTAACATTATTGGGATTACCAAATGCTAGTCATTACTAGGTTACCGAGTGTTCCCACATATGCTCGAAGTGGTCATGCTGAGTGTGCTAATTCATTGGTAATTGATAATTAATAATTCTATGAAATAACATTAAGTAACTATTGAAAGCATTAAATAATTGTAAATAACATGAAATGCAATAATTAAGCTATTCTAAATGTTGCAAGATTTATGACAAAGTTTGGCTTTATTTATGGACACAAGGTGTGCTCAAGTACACAATGCTTGAATAAAGATCCATTTACTTTATGATTCCTATTTTGGGCACTCAAAAATAATTCTAACTTTGGAATAGAAAAATTGTAAGAATTCAGCTAAGGGACTAAAAGCTAATGCAAAACCAAGTGCCCCTATCTATTATTTATAGGCAACAAAATAGGTTCCAACATCGCATGTCTGATATAGCGTATCCAATATCGAGGGCCCGATATCGAGGATTTGATATCAGGACTCATCATACCCCCACGATTGGATGAAAACTCGTCCTTGAGTTTCTTACAAAATATTGGGAAGGTATGGGATTATTAACTGAATGACAATTGACAGTGACATGGAATGATAGACTCAAAGTGCCTAGTGAACAAATCAACAAACGTATTATAGCATTGGTCTTCATAACCATTGTGGTGAACACTGACCATAGATGACATCTAGACCCTTATTTGATAGCTTGAAGAGAGAGAGAGAGAGAGAAAAGAAAATGAGGTGCATTGCTGTCAATGTCAAAAATGTGCACACCATTGTTCATTCATGGCCACATGACCAAGCATATTCCTTGTGTAAATGCTCTTGCTCTAGTCCATCCTAAGTGCTCCCTTCTATCTAGTCCATTGTTCATGTGATTGCCATCTACACACAACACAATCATGAATTAACAAGGATAGATAAGATATAATGTAATTGATACCTTGTCTCGATATAAAGCACATTGGCTAGGTTGTGGGGGTATGGAAAATACTAGGTTAGAGGTTTGTAACTAATAACTACCCAAGGTGTAGGGGGTGAGATAAGTAATGAAATGGAAAAATTTGCAATAGACACCCCCATGACTAAGAGCGAACCTCCAGTAGCAATAGGATGGAAAATGAAAGAAAAAGGAAGACAAGAGGAATATCAATGGTGAAGTNAATAGGATGGAAAATGAAAGAAAAAGAAAGACAAGAGGAATATCAATGGTGAAGTTGATAAAAATGCATAGAAGGGTAGAGAAAAATGGATGTCATAGATGGGGTGAAACAAGAAATAGTTAATTGCAAAAAATGTTTAAGGGAAACAATGTAATAATTACATCAAAAAGAAATGCTAGTGGGTCCTCCCCAAAGTAAGCGCATGCCCTTTATGCCATGACAAACCCAAAAACCAAAGAGTTCGTAGGCTCTAGGAATGGCATATGGAGACAATAGTTAAGAAGTCACCCACAAGAATTTACCAAAGAATAACAATGCATCGACTAAGATATAGACAAATCATAAAACCAGTAATGAGGTGGAATATGGAAAGAAATATGGAAGGAGAAGAAGGTTGTGTAAAGTCCCTTGTGTAGTATGTGGTTAAGGTGACTTAATAAAATTCAATCCAAATCTAGATTAAAACTAACCACATCCAGTGACCTTGCATTAACACACTTGACCAACCCATCCCCCTGAAGTAACAAGAATGCCTTTATAAAGCAACCACCATTCCAAAAGGAGAAGAATAGAGAAGTAGGAAGTGATGAAGGGCCTTAGTTAGAGAGAACCTGCAAACATGGACAACATGTCTTTCTAGTGCCATAACCAGTGCTTGTAGTCGATGTTCCTTTATTATGTCGAAGGGGTATGCTTTGAATTCCCATCAATTTTTTTTTTTAAGAACCACATCATGCAAAGACTTATTTGATTTAGTCAACTTCTTGGTATTTGTTAATAGTGGAATGGTGGAAAACCTATGAAAAGCATCCAAGTACCCAAGAGAATAGCCAACACAAATGCATCAAATCCCCTTGAAGTCACACCCTTTTTAATCCATTTGAATCTTTCCTTGGTTTGAAGAATATCAAGCCACCAATTAATTAATAGGTTTGCTTAGAGAAAGGGACAATATAGTTCTAAAACCAAAGGAGACCATAGAGTTGAATGGATGAATGGATGTCGTGGACTCATTGCTTATTCTATAAAAAGAAGCCATATCCTAGTATCAACATTGAAGGTCAAAGTTAAAAACCAAGCATTAGCAAGCAAGCAATACTATTATAGTATAATCCACCATCATGAGCACTTATTATATAATGAGTGAGAGTAAATAAAACAAAATGTAATAGAGAAAGAAATAGTAAAAATGTTAACAATGGTGTAAAACAAGAATAAGTAAATATGAAAAATGTGTAAAAAAAAACAAAAAAAAAAAACAAAACAAAAGAAATTGAGGGCTTTGAATGACTAGCATTGGTGGCCATCTCCCCCATGACTAAGTAAGAATGAGGAGACCTGAAATAATGGGCAGGGTTATTCATTAATAGAGGTAGTGTTAGCACTATCCATTTTGGACTCATGGAAATGTTTGGTTTACTAGATGTTGAACAATAATTTCTTATTTGGGCTTTCAGGTTTATATATCATCATGGTCCTTGAAGGAAAAGTTTCATGAATGATATAAGGTCCTTCCCACAGCATTTGAAATTTAGGGCACATGTGTGGGATTCCAATAGAGAACCCTATCTCCTAGTTTGTATTTGACTTTTCTAATTTTTAGGTCATGACATTGTTTGTTGAAGGCCTTGTGTAGTTCCTTGGATGATAGGGCAACTAATTGATTCTCATCTAGTAAGTTAAGATTCATTAACCGTTCTTTTTGCACTAGACTGAGGTTAAGGTTAAGGTCACATGTTGTAGATAGTGTACGGAGATCAACTTGGATAGGAAGTGTTGGAAGTTTATCATACACTAACTCATAGGGATAGTAGCCTATAGGGAGTTTCCATGTGGAGTGGTAGGCCCAAAGAGCATCATTCAGTTTGGTGCTCCAGTCTTGCCTATATTTGCTAATGATTCATATCAAGATTTTTGTGATTGCCCTATTGGTGACATTGGCTTGACCATTCACTTGAGGATGATATGGTGTAGTTAGTTTATGCTCAACTCCTAAGTGTTGCATCAACTTTCAAAAATTTGCACCTATAAAGTGTGTACAATTGTTAAAAATAAGTGCATGAGGCATGCCAAAACTATTTACAATTTGTTGTTGAACAAATCATGCAACGGTAGATGATGTATAGTTGGTAATAGTGGCTACTTTTGCCCACTTTGTAAAATAGTCAACAGTAACAACAATGTATGCTTTTTCATTGGACATTGGTGTAATAGGCCCCATAAAATCAATACCCCATATGTCAAAGGATTCTAAGGGCTGAATCCATTATTATGGATCCTCCATTCTAGCAGTCATTCCCCCATCACACTGGTAGCACTCACAAGATTGGACAAAATGATGGGCATCCTAAAATAATGTAGGTTAATAATATCCTACAAGTAAAATTTTAATGGTTGTTCATCTCCTAGTGTAATGGCCCCCACAAGGGCCCTCATGAGCATCTTGGAGAACTCACAATTGATCCACGTCAGGAACACAGCATCGTACCAAGCCATCAGAACACACCTTGTAAAGGTGTTCATTGATTTCCATGAATTGTTTGACTTGGCAAAGAAACTGTTGTTTCTTTCTAATGTCCAGTTCTCGTGGTGTTTCTTGTGTGAGAAGATAAGTAAGAATGTTACTATACCAATTTATATTTGTGGGTGATTGATTATTTATTACACCTGCAAAGAGAAGTACATTAGGAAAGCGATCAAAAATTGGGTATTCATCCTCTTTGTTGTCCCATCACAACCAAGATAAATGATCAGCAATAACATTCTCGGTGCCTTTACAATCTACTATCATGATATTGAACTCTTGTAAGATCACTAGCCATCATATGACATGAAGGCTCACCATTGGTTTATTCATAAGGAACCGGACCACACTATGATTTGTGTGTACAAATACTTTATAGCCTAATACATAGTGCCTAAATTTTTCTAGTGCAAATACCATAGTCATTAACTCTTTTTTTATTGTGGTTGTTGGTAACCGTTTAGGACGCGACTGCCAACGAGTGTCCTCGAACAAGATTTAGGTGCTTGCTAGTCTCTGGCAACACCAAGGCCCAGATACCTCCAAATAGACTTAGTAGTT
>MNCI01008071.1:303452-352325 GCA_015680685.1 Gnetum montanum | reverse complement strand
TGCAAAAACATTTGAGCACAACTCTGTGAATCTACTTCTAATTTTCCCCAGAGAAAGAGATAGTTCCACAAGAAAACTAGAAATAGAGCGAGATTTAATGGAAATAGAAAGAAGAGAAAAAGAAAGCAGATTTGTGTAAAGATCTCAAATGTTTAAACAAGGTAAAATGATACGAGTAAACACTTCGCAATAAAGCCATCCCAAATTGAATAACTATGAATTGTTGAAACTCCCAAGGCTCTAATAAGCAATTTCTTCAAGACAATCCTACTATGCTACCCAAAAAATTGCTACATAAACTATCACGTACGAGACTTTATTTTGGCTAGATAATGGATGTCAACAATTGCATTCAATAGAACCTTCAAAAGACTTGACAATTTTTGATTGAAATATCATAGAGATTCACTTTAAAGATAAAAGAAGCTATTCTGGTCCTATCAAAATACCAAATATTTTCTGAACTCTCTTGACTATTGAATCGTTCAATAACTTGACTACATGCAGAGGCTCTATTACAACAATCTCAATAGCGGTTCTTATACATTGCATAATAATAAAATTCACTACTAAAATGCCCTTAAGGCTTTCAAACACAAGCTTTCTATAGCCAAATTTTAATAGAAATTTTCTATCGTGCAATAAGAATAATAAGAGCAATCTAAAAATCCCAAAATTACTTGCCAATCATGATACTATCTAAACCACTAGCTAAAAAATTTAAACAAAATAAAAAAAATAAACATAACTCACAAGACTATGACAAAGAGGCTGAAATGTTGTCTTTAGCAAGTCATCTTACAAGCAATCTTTCACAATGTCTTCTTTACAAATCCTCCTCCAAGACCCAAAGTGAGACACCGAGTGTGAGATATATCTTTCTTCTAATCCCTAAAGCCTTTTAATAGGGTCTCATAGGTAGTTAGATATTCCAAAATATCTTGGGTAACTTCTCTCGCAAGTAAGGAAGTTATAACTTGCCCAACAAATTAGGAGATATTACTTGCCCAACAAGTTAGGAAGTTATAACTTATACATGAAGTTAGGAGAAAATCATGCTAATATTGACATGTGTCTTTACAAATATTAAAAATATTTCTTTTATAAGAAACAATCTATATAATTATTTTTTTAAAAAATAAATCCAAGATCTCCATACTATAAGAGCTTCATACAATTGTCATTTTATTTTTATTTAGGATTTTAATTATTAAATATCATTAAGCCCTAGTAATTCTCATGAACAAGCGGTACTAAGAAAGTAATTTAGCATCCACCTTAGTGTAGATGTTGGTGGAGGTGATTGCATGGTCTTTAAAATCAATAAAGCCGATCCTTGCAAATTTTTGATGCTGTATAATTAAATCATATGCATTTGTACTTGATGTTGGCTTTATATCCATGTAAAATTTGTTGTTGGCTTCCTTGGAAAAGTGATGTTTACTAGAAAAAGAAATTCGAATACGGTGGTGGTTACTTGGCGTCATTACCAGAGGTGCTTCAATCGGCAGTACATCCTTTACATCATCTCCTGGTAACTGATTCTTCCTTCCTTGATAACCAGCTGGTAGCGAGCAATTGATCTCTGATTCCTGTGCACATTTTAAGAACCCCTTTGAATGTGAATGTGTTAGGCCTGAAACAGCCCAGTTTCTGCAAACAATTTCAAATTATTCCGCCTTGTGTCGATCTAAGCCAGAACCATATATCAACTGCCACCCAAAACAAGGCGTTGCCGCTGCATCTGGTAATGTTGCCATGTGTTGTTTAGTTGTTGTCATCATGTGCCATCTCTGAGAGTGCCACAGTAGCTTGTTGATGTTGAATCCTCCACTGGCTTCACTGATGTCTCTGTAAGAGAACCAATTTCCATATTTCTTCTTCCAGTTGTCAAATTCAGAATTTAACCCACCTCTATCCTCTATTCCAACAAGCATTTCAAGGGAGAAACCAAAGTGAATACGTGCATGTTTTAGATTTCTTTGGATGTGGTGTGTCAATTTTTTTGTTCATCTGCTAGATCTGACAAATATTGGGAGGGGCTACAACCAGAAAATGTGCCAACACCCTTATCCTCCCCTATGGTTTTCTCTCCTAGAGAAGAATCAAAAGCTATCTCTTTTCCAGCATGATCAAGGGGATTTACTATATTGGAACTTGACATGTTCATGTTCGAATTGTGGACTTTGTCACTCTCCATTCATGGCATCTTGATTTATTTATCTTCTATATCTTGTTGGAAAGGCCTTTTCATGAAGCTTGATTCTTTTGAACATGAAACTTGAGGTGATGTGAACACTGCTGGCGGAGGAGGGAAGTTCAACTCAGAGAGAGTTTGAGCAACATGTGCTGACTTGACTAGATTTATGGGAGAAAGGTTATTCAAGTAATTGAAAAATGGTGAATCCTGCGTAATTAGCGACTGAGCTTATGCTAGGGCCATGATGGTGTGCTCAGGTGAATTGTCCATTTTCGCTTGTAATAACAATCGACGAAAACCAGAAATGATCCAAAAAAAATAGCAACACAATGGCTGTCTGAGACGACAAAGAAGTCGTAGTAGTAGTAGATGTTGCTGGTTTATAAATGCTGACCTTAATTTGGAACGCATCGGCAGCTTTCATAATAGCTCTACACTTTGTGCTTCGACTAAAATGAAAATGCTGTGCTACTTCAGTAACAAAATGAAAATGGTGACGGTAGAGTGACGTTGATGAGTTGCAGATAATTGATTGAGGGAGCAGTGGTGGGAATAGCCCCAAGCCAAAGGCAAAGCAAAGTAACCATAATATTATCTCAATGATGAATTGGTTTTCATCGATATTCACATTACTTTTCGACGTAACTAGCTTCCATTAGTCAAATCAAATCTTGGTCGATGTACAAGGTATAAGTGAAAAATTCTGTGTTTCATCACCACATAATAACTTACATGAATCTTTGGTAAGTTCAAGAATTATTCTTTTGAAATTCTTTACAAATTATTTGAGGCAGAGCACGGATGCTTTGAACAAATATCAGCACTCTGAAACACTATTTTCTACCACCTTTTCCCTAAGGATAGCTCCTGCTCATTCTTTACCAGTATCCAAAGATTTGCCAATTATTTTGTTTATTGTTTTCTTTCATTCCATATTTTCATCCAATCCTTTCAGCTAATGGAAATGAATGCTAGGAATCAATACCTTTTCAACCTACATCTTGCTTTTTGAAATAGTTATATTGAAATATTTTGAAGGTCTCAATCATCCCATATCTCTGTTCCAAGAAATGGCCAAAATGTGCCAACAGTGGTATAGCTGAGTTATGCACCAGAAATACTTTAACTTGCACAGTGAATATAATAGGGATGTTTTTGGTGATCTAACTATGTAAGTACAACTCCTAAAGCAAAATTGGACATGTCAGTCATTATATGGAATGGTTTAGACTAGTCAAGAGCATGTAAAATGGGTGTTTCTATGAGCTTCTACTTCAAGGTTTGGAAATCTAGCTCAGATTTCTTGGTCCATTCAAAGGGTATGTCCTTCATCATTAGTTTGACCAACGATTTTGTGATCTTTAAAAAGTTCTTGATGAAATGTTTATAATAGCCAGTATGTCCAAGGAATGATTGGACATCTTTTATAGTTTCAGGTTAATAAGTGATTTCTTGGATGACTCTAATATCTTTAGGATCTACCTCCATCCCTTTTTGTGAAATTTTATGCCTTAATACAATGCCCTCTTGGACCATTAAATAGCTTTTCTGCCAATTGAGCCTTAGGTTTGTTTCAACACATCATTTATTACTTTCTATAATTGGTCTAATGCTTGTTCAAAGTCCACTCCATAGGTGGAGAAATCATCCATGAAAACCTCCACACCATTTCCTATTTGCTGCTGAAATATATTGAGAACTAGACGTTGAAATGTTGCTGCAGCATTGCACAAGTCAAATGACATTTGACTATATCCAAATGTCCCCCAAGGACTTGTGAATGTAGTCTTGTCTTGGTCTTCTGGTGCTATATAAATTTGATTGTACCCATTGTAACCATCCAGAAAACTATAATAGCATTGCTCTGCAATGGTATCTAAGACTTGGTCAATGAATGGCAATGGGAAATGGTCTTTAAATGTTGCCATGTTTAACAGCCTAAAGTCTATACACACCCTCCATTTACCTCCCTTTTTTAGCACAATGACTAGTGGACTAACCCATTCACTGTTAGCAATGCTTAGATGAACCTAGCCTTCAGAAGTTATTCAATTCCTTCTTTAACTACTTGCTTAAGCTTTGGGTTCAGTCATCTTTGTGGTTGTCGTTGAGGCTTCATAGAGGGATCAATGTAAATTCTATGTTGACATATCCTAGGATCAATTTTGGTTAATTTGAGATATGACCAAGTAAAGGCTTTTGACCATTTTTTTATCATATTTAGGAGTTTTTCTTTTGGTTGAAAAGTGAGCTTAGCATTAATGATTCCCAGTTTTCCATTCTTGAGAAATGTATACTCCATACCAGTGGGCAACGATTTTAATTCAAGGGGCTCTTGCTTAAACTTGTCAGGGATTTTCAACTTCCCCTAGTTGATATTTTCAGTATTAATGCTTGGAAGTTGGCAATAGACTTGCTCTGATGCATCTATGCTATCAATATAGGCACAAGTTAAGCTCTTAGTTAGTTCCATGCATATAGTTGAATTTCTCTTTGGGTCAAATGTTAGTCACTGGGTGCCTTCCTATCTTTTGGCTACTGCATATAGGCATCTTTGTATGTTAGATACTTGTGCACACTAGTTGCATGTAGGCAATGTTAAGCATTGTACAAACTAGGACTTCTACACCCAGTTGCACCCTATGTCACTGTATATGATGCATGGAAATTTCTTCTTCTTGATCTTTCCAAATGCATTTTTTTTTGTTATTTCTAGGGATAGTTCACATATGCCTAGGCCCACATCAATCATGCTTAGCCATGCTCTTCCCATTATAATTGGGAAGTCCCCCTTGTAGTTGTTAACTTGAATCACTAAGAAGTCGGCTGGATACGACCATCCACAAATAGTAGTGAAAATGTCCTCTACTAGTTCTAATGGAACCATGATGGACTGGTCAATCAACTCTAAATGAATGTTACTCTTCTTTAGCGAAGGCAAGTTCCAGGCTTTATACATTTCCTGGGAGATTAAATTAACACTAGAACCTAAATCTAAAAGAGATTTACAAGGCTCATTTCCAGTGATTTGCAAATAAATAAAAGGACTTATAGATCATAGAATTTCCTAGGAATATGGCCAGCTTTAATCCAATCAGTGATAACATGGTCTAACATGACAGTATGCGTTGGGTGTGGTCTTTGGTTCAAAGGGAGCTTCAAAGATTCAAATGATAATGAGGTGTTTGGATAATTAGTTGCTTGTGGTTGTAAGGACTTAGTTGGATTGTTGGTTCCAAAGAAAGATCTCTTCTTTGATCGATTGTCTAAACCAATAGTAGGTTGAGGGTTAATAACCCTTGTAGTGTTATGTTGCTACAGTTGGGTAGGAAGCTTGCCCTACATAGTTGGAGCAGGTGGTAATGGAGTTGACAGTGGAAGAGATGTAGATAGATGAGAGGGATAGTGCATATGTGGAACATCACCCTGAGGAGAAGAAGTTCGATAGTACTCGGGGGTCTAGTAATGAGGCTGAGGACTGACGTGACTAGTAGAGTCACGTGGAGAGATCAGCTACTGAACGTAATACCCGTATGGGTCAAGTTAACAATAAGGGTATTGTTAACATGATAGTGACATTCCCCATGATTGTGGGTGTTGCCATTGTTGATATTGTTCATTTGGTTATGGTGGAGCTCCACTTGGATAATATGTCAAGGGTTGGTGGAACTGCCTTGGATTACCTTGAGCATAAGGTAACCTTCTGGGTGTTTGTTGTCTGTTTAACCATGGGTTTAGTGCATACACCTCAGACTCTTGTAAATATGACACTACTAGGCAACATCCTTTAGGATGGTCATATTGACATATCTCACATCCACCATCATTGTTTGTGTTTAAATCCACAATCTCTTCAATGATAGCAACTTTTCCCTTACCCTTGTTATGTGCATACTCAACTTCTTTCTTTTTCCTTCTCTCTTGGTCACTACTTTGTTCTCTAGACTGCTCTACTATTTTTAGGATAGTTTGAAGTTTTTCATCTAGGGAGTTCCATAGTTGATCTAAATTTGTCAATACTTCTGATGCAAATTTTTGAATAGGCAAAGTATTTCTATTCACCATCTCTTCAAGTGGTGACTCTTCCTCATCTTTGCAAAATCTAATTTCCTTCTTTCAGAGGGAAGGATCTCTATTGTACTCTTCTGCACTTTCTCTTTTCCTTAATTCACCTTCCTCCTTGGAAACTTACTCTAACAATCTTTGTATTTAGTGGGCTCTGAGCTTAGATAGCCTTCGTTGGGCATAGGTCCCAAGGGTTCTTTGTGTTTCATACCTAAGCCCATCTATGAAATGGCTTAGTTATTCCTTTTGTGAGTGACCATGGCCAAGGCAATGATGTAATAATGTATAATATCAACCCATAGTAGCATCCAAGGGTTCATGTCCTCTTTGTTTCCATCCTTGCATTTGCTTACATAGGATGGACACTCGAGAGTATGCTTGATACTTATCATTGAATAGCTCCAACATGGTACTCCATCGACGAATGGATTCTAATTCTAAGAACCGGTACCAACTTTCTGGTTCCTTGATCAATGTCTATGAAAACAACTTTAGCTTTTGCCACTTGTTTTCTATGTTTTTCAAGGCACATGCATCGTGGAATTCTTGTAGATGATTTTGAGGATTAGTTCCCTCTTCGAATCATGGGATGTTACTCATGTCTAGTCTTTTGATCCTACTTTCCTTCTGATGCCTTGTTGGAATCCTAATGGCCTCTATTATATCTAACATACTTTGGGTGGTGAGTAGGGGTTCATCATGATTGTACTGTCTATGGTGTCTATGATGCCATGATGTTCCCTACTTTTCCTTCTTCCATGATATGTCTCTCTAGACTACCCTCATCCCCTTTCTCGACTATTTTGTCTATGATCTCTATTTTGCTTACCATTTTCTTAATGATCTTGCCCCTTACAACTGTGTTTAGATCTGAAAGGAGATGTGGAAGGAGATGATGAAGGTGAAGAGGAAGGAGGATTGGCACTATGGTGGCACTTGCCACTTCCTCTTTGGTGGTCATAGCCTCAATCATGGTTACGATTGGAATATCATTGTTGTCATGTGTTCATGTTCCTTTTTTAGACCCTTTGTATTTGTTGGTACTAGAACCTGGGTTATGAATAGTCAAGTGAAGATTCTGATACACAACTCCTTGACCAAAGTTAACAAGAGGAACATCATTTTGTGGTAAACCTCCTGAGATAGGTTCACCACCCTCATTTTCACTTAGGACATACAAGACATCCTGAGACCACTTCGCCTTCACGAATTTGTAATGTCTCTCTTGTTGTAAATCCCTCTAGCATTATGCTTCTGTGGGTTGATAATCTCTCAAATCTTATTCATGCACAATGTACTTCAATTATAAGTGCTGCATATCAATTCGTGTGAGAGCACGAAGAAGCATGCCTGGGATTGAACGATTAGGAGGCAACACTATGTTACCTTCTAAATCACATTATTGCAGTTGTTCATCCTAGTGGAGGATAAAGGTAAATTTTGGTATATACTCATTAGGATGAGCGTATACTATGTGAAACTATTGGGGTAGTGGCGGATCATCATGTGCACTTTGCCTTTGATTGTTCATTATGTTAGACCTAGTTGGTGAAGCACTCTCATAAGAAGAAGGAGACATGATTGATTATTTAGTGTGCAATAATATTTTTCAATGATTGTAGGATAACTAGCCCTTAGGGTTCGTTCCAATGATGGAAAGATTTCCTAAGTTTTAATCAATGCACAAACAACAAAATCCTTGGTAACGGTGCCAATGATGAGTGGCAAGGTACCCCTATGCCCACCCATATGAATATGAGCATTCACGTGTGATCCAGTTGAACTCCAAGGATTAAGTGCTTGTGCACATACATAGAACAAGGATTAGTTATGCAATCGTTGTCTTCTCAAGCTTACTTGTAAGGCTCAATTGTATAGTTAAGCAAACTCAAGGTATGTGAATTTTATTCTTTTATGTTTTATTTTCTTGATGCTTAAAAGAGAGGAATGAGGTAATTCAATAACTAATTTGATTTATCTAGTTAATTATTCTTTAACTAGTCCTAACACCAGCATCCATTCCCACTCTTTGGACACATCCTGAACCAGTGTAATACTACTGGTGTTACCAAATGCTAGTCGTTATTAGGTTACCAAGTGTTTCCACGTATGCTCAAAGTGGTTGTGCTAAGTGTGCTAATTCATTGGTAATTGACAATTAATAATTCTATGAAATAACATTAAGTAACTATTGAAAGCATTAAATAACAATAATTAACATGAAATGCAATAATTAAGCTATTCTAAATGTTGCAAGGTTTATCACAAAGTTTGTGGACATAAGGTGTGCTCAGGTACACAATGCTTGAATAAAGATCCATTCACTTTATGACTCCTATTGCAGGCACTCAGAAATAATTCTAACTCTAGAATAGAAAAATTGCAAGAATTCGACTAAGGGACTAAAAACTAATGCCAAACCAAGTGTCCTTGTCTCTTATTTATAGGTGACAAGATAGGTTTTGACATTGCATGTTCGATTTCTCTTTGACATCTATGATATCGCATATCTGATATCGAGGGCCCAATATCGAGGGTCTGATATCGGGACTCATCAATAACAACAAAAACATAGAATCAAGAAAGAAACAAATATTGCAAAGCTAGGCATAACCATAGTAAGTTAATCATAAAAGATTATTAATAATTAAAAACCACACATAGTGTCATCCATAGTTAAAAGAGTCAAACATGGCTATCATAATATCATAAATATAAATTCCTAGATGCATAATCATAGAAATCTAGAATTGTATGCTTGAAAATATAAAGTGCTAATAAAAAATACATCATAAATATTAATAGTAATAGTTAACATCCACTATATCCTAGAACATCAATACTAGTTTAATATCATGTCATATAATTCTAACACCAAGCTATCCAAGTAAAGCATTAAACAAACCATAGAAATTTCCGAAACATAAGAAGTATTAGGACTAAAAAAAATGCAATGTCATGCTCTATCTAATTTTTGCACCACTTGAAAGTCCTACTACTCTAGCACTATTTGAAAATAGAGGGAAACTATTAATTTAACGTGATTGAGTAATGATAAGTCAAAAAATTTTCCTAGTCAACTTAAGACAGGCACCATGAAGTTGGAAGATCTCACACTAGGAAATAATTATCTTGCATAAAATATTAGAATCTAAGCACATGACATCATTAACATCACATTAGCAAGATATAAAATATCACACATATTCCACCACCACCAAACCCAAACCAATAAACACATAAAATAATACACAAGTACACATACCATATTATCAATTATTCATTTAACAATTCATTAAAATATGCTATCAAAACTATTGGATGGGTGTTAGAACTCAAAATAAGTAAAACATAGGTACACTTTAAGATTTATAAAAGTCTATAACTAGGTGCTATCTAGTAGAATTGAACTTGTGACTTAGGGTTACTAGGCTAAGATCCATTCCACTAGGCTAACACCTCATTGTTTATTAAAACTTTTAGAAATCACTTTACTTCACTTCTCACACCATCTAGGCAATCATATCAATCACATTTTACCATTAGGATTCTTAAGAATTACTTTGTCTCTTGCATTATTTACGTAACACCCTGCTAACCAAGCTTAGGCTAGAAAGGCATTACTTAGATAAAAATTGAAACATGTGAAAAATGAAATTTTACTTAATAAATATTGAATGGATGCCACAAAAAGTAAGTAGGTAAAGAGGTAGGCATTTATAAAATGACAAGCACATAGGTGCAATAAAAATGCAACAAAAGATAAAACATTGAGAAAAGTTGCGATAATAGTCCCTTGCACTTTAAACCTAATCTATTCACTAATAAAAATAGAATGAACCTTAACATTGCCTAAGCCAAAAACTACAATTATAATGCTAGAAAATTACAAAAAAAAATTAAATGCAAAATTTAGTATAAGTAATGCTTGAAATATAATTACATCAAAAAAGGACATTTAGCTCTAACATTGGATATATACCTGAATTCTAATAACTGAATTATAACAATGTAACATAAATTAAATAGAAAGAAAAGTTAGGCTTGCATTGAAGACAAGAAAAATACAAATTAAGTCCTCACATTAGACCAAGACATAAATCCTAGCTAAATATTATAGCATAGAATCAAAAACATTTAGGAGTTAAAAAATTTGTGTAGATCATGTGCAATAGCTAAAGAAAGTATGTAAGGACTAAACAAAATGTAGAAAGAGTAAATAAACTACAAAAAATGGAAAAATATGCTAAAAGTGAAATGATAAAAGAGATAAAAATGACAAACATCAGAAGCAACACTAAACACTTTCTAGAAATTTCACCCCTCACTAGCATGTCTTTGATGCTAGATGTATGCTAAAAATAGGGATGGTAGTAGAAAATTTATAGGAAGAACATGAATCTTTTTGAAAGAATATAATAGGTGCATGTTGGAAAGATAAAAATGATAACAATCACATTTAAAGATGTGTGAGGGTAGGCCAAAAACCTAAAGGTTAGAACTAAATTTGCTACACATTAGGAATCTCCATAGTTTAAATGTTATTCTAGGAAACAATAGGTTTGGGAAAGATATTTGCCAAATGTGGATCTTATTATCCAAGTCACAAGAGTTTAGGATTTAGGAACATCCTCACATTTAAGATTTAGTCAAAGGACTAATATTTATTATGAAAATGAGAGGGGTCCTACTAGTGCTATAAACATCATTAAGGTGGCATCTTCTTTAGAGGGAAGAAAATGTTTGATCAGTTGCTCTTAAGAGCTTTTTTTGGATGGTTGAGAAGTAAACCTTCATTGACTTTTGCAAGTGATGAGAGTGATTACTCTAGTAGTTATTCTAATTATTAGAGTGGTTACTCTAGTGGTTACTCTAATTATTAGAGTGGTTACTCTAATGGTTACTTTAGTAGTTATTCTAATTATTAGAGTGGTTACTCTAATGGTTACTTTAGTAGTTATTCTAATTATTAGAGTGGTTACTCTAATTATTAGAGTAGTTGCTACCAAATCTATAAATATAGTGCCCAAGCATATAATTGGGATGAAGTCTTTTAGTAGTGAAGTAGTGAAACTCTTGTAGTCTATTTGAAAGTTAGAGTATTTCCAAGTGCCTGCATAACTTGAGTATAATGGTTGAAAGTTAGAGTATGGATGGATCTTTATTCAACCATTATGTACTTGAGCATAACTTGTGTATGGAAATAAAGATGAGCTCTTCGATTCATCCTTGTAGCACTTGAGATTTGTTTTCTTACTCATTTCTTTTATTTTATTTTCTTATGCATTTATTTTATTTTAGGCACTTTGCATTTCTATTATTAGCACAACAATTCATTTTGATTAATTAAGCAAATCGTTAAATTACACAAGCACGACCACTTCAAGCATGTGTGTAACGCTTGGTAACCCAGTAATAATTAGCATTTGGTAATCCCAACAGTGTTACACTAGTTTAGGATGTGTACGACAAGTGGGAATAGATGTTGATGTTAGGATTAGTTAGAACTTAGTTGATGAGTAGTTAAGTTAAATTAGTCACTTAGTTACCTCTTGCCTTCCCTACTAGCGTAAGACATAAAAACATAAAAGCTATAAAAATCATATGCCTTAAGCTTACTTAACCGTATAATTGTGACATACAGGTAAGCTTGGGAAGACAAAAATTAACCAACTTGTTGTTGTTCCACAAGGGCACATAAGAACTTAGTCCTTGGAATTTGACCGGATCGTGCGTGAGTTGCTCATATTCGTATGGTTGAGCATAGGGGCATCTCGTTGCTCATCATTGGCACCGTTGCTGGGGACTTAGTTGTTTGTGTGCTAACTAGAACATAGAAAATCATTCACATTGTTGGAACAAACCCTTAGGGTTGGTTGAGAAAATAATAAACAAGAATACATTACACACTGAATAGACAAGTATGTCTCCCTCTTCGTATGAAAGTGCCTCACTGCCTAGGTTTGAAATAGGAAATAGTCGGTGGTGTAATACACATGATGTTGATCCGCTAGTCCCTCAACAAGTTCGAGTGGTATATATTCATCCTCATGAGTATATAACAGACTTCACCTTTATCCTCCATCAAGATGAATAACTGTGTTGGCGAGACTTAGAAGATAACATAGTGTTACCTCCCAATCGTTCAGTCCCAAGCATGCTTCTTCATGCCCTAACATGAATTTTTGGCATGCCACACTTACACATAGAATACGTTGTGCAAGACCATGAATCAGGAGAATACCATCCCATAGAGGCACAACATCAAAGGGACTTGCAACAAGAGAGACATCATAAGTCTTTGAAGGGTAAGTGGTCCCAGGATGCCCCACATGTCTTAAGCAAAAATGAGGGTGGTGAACCTACCTCAGGTAGTCGCCCACACAACGATGTTCCTCCCCTTGACCTTGGCCATGGGGTTATGTATCAAAACCTTCATTCCACTATTCATAACCTAGGTTCTGATACCCACAGGCACAAAGGGTCTAAAAAAGGGACATGAACTCATGATAAATGTGGACATTTTGATTGCAATCATGATCGGGGTTGAGATCGTAGAAGAGAAAGTAGTAGACACCATCATGGTGATGGTTCTCCTTCTTCTTCACCTTTATCATCTCCTTTACCCTCTCCTTTAGTATCCAGACATAGACCATGGGGATGAAGGTAGGGAAAGTGGAAGTCATAGGTGAAACAGCTAGGAAATGGGACAAGGGCACTTTAGAGAATCACAACATAGAAGAATGAAGAGTAGGAAACAACATAGGCATCATAGATGCTATGGACGAGATGATCACAATGAACCCCTACTCACTACTCAAAGTATGTTAGACATAACTAAGGCTATTAGAATTCCAACAAGGCACAAAAAAGATAGTAGGATCAAAACATTAGATATGAACAATATCCCATGATTTGAATGGGGATATGATGTTGATCCTCAAAATCAATTACAAGCATTCCATGATGCATGTGCCTTACAAAACATAGAGAATGAATGGAAAAAACTTAAGTTGTTCATGTGGAAACTAGTTAAAGAAGCAGAAAGTTGGTACTAGTTCTTAGAACTAGAATATATTCATACATGGAGTACTATGTTAGAATTATTCTATGATAAGTACCAAATGTACTCTCGAGTGTCTAACTTTTAAAAGTAAATGCAAGGTTGGAAATAAGGAGGGCATGAACCCTTGGATGCTACCATGGGATGATAGTATGCATTGTTACATTATTGTCTTGGACATGGTTAATTGCAAAGGGATCCACTGCGTCATCTCGTGGATGGGCTTGGGCATGAAATGAGAAGAAACCTTGGGACTTATGCCCAAGGAAGACTATCCGATTTTAGGTCCCATCAAATCCAAAGACTGTTGGAGCAAGTTGCTAAGAAAGAAGGTGAGCTACAAAAGAGAGAAAGTGCAGAAGAGTATAATCAAGATCCTTCCCTCTAGAAGAGGGGAGTAACATTTTGTGAGGATGAAGAAGAGTCACCACTCGAAGAGATGGTGAATAGGAAAAATTTTCCTATCTAAAAGATGACATCAAAATTTTTAGCAAAGGTAAATCAAATGTGGGATTCCCTAGATAATAGATTTCAAACTATTCTTAAAATAGTAGAGGAGTCTAGAGAGCAAGGTAGTGAGAAAAGAAAAAAGAAAGAGGCTGAACATGCACGTAGCAAGGGTAAGGGCAAAGTTTCCATCATTGAAGAGGTTGTGGATTTGGAAATAGATAATGATAGTGGATTTGAGATATGTAAATATGATCATCCTATGGGATGTTGCCTTGTAATCTCACATTTATAGGAGTTTGGGGTGTATGCACTCAACCCATGATTAAACAAAAGAAAAACACCCTATAGGTTACCTTACCTTCAAGGTAACCCAAGACAGTTCCACCAACCCTTAACGTATTATCTAAGTGGAACTCCACCACAACCAATTGAGCAATATCAATAGTGGAAATGCCCACAATTATGGGGAATGCCACCACCAAGGTAATAGTATTGTTACCGACAACCTGACCCATATGGATATTGCATGCTGTAGCCAATCTCCCCACATAACTCTACTAGTCACATCACTCCTCAACCTCACTACCAAGCTTGCAAGTACTATGGGACTCCCTCTTCTAGAGGAAATATTCTATAAGCATATCATCCTTCTCATTCAGCTGCATTTCTTCCACCAATAGCTCCACTACCACCTGCTCCCGCAATGCAAGGTGAAATCTCTATATAACTGAAGCAACGTAACACCATGAGGGCTATTAACTCTCAACCTACTATTGGTTCTAATAGCCACATGAAGAAAAGACCTTTCTTTAGAACCAATAGTCCAACCAAGCCCTTGTAATCACAAGTGGCTGATTCCTTAGATGCCTTAATATCAATCAAAACTTCAGAACCCCCTTCAACCCAATCACCACACTCAATGCATACTATCATGTTAACACATGCCATCACTGATTGGATCAAAGTTGGCCACCTTCCCAAGAAATTTTCTAATCCTGGGATCCTTTGATATACTTACAAATTGCTAGGAATGCATTGTGCAAGGATCTTTTGGATTTAGGTTCTAGTCTCAACTTGATTTCTCAAGAAATGTAGAAGGCCTAGGACCTACCTCCATTGAAAAAGAGAAACATCCATCTAGGGTTGGCATACTAGTTCATCATTGTCCCATTGGGATTAGTGAAAGACATTATTACCACTATTTGTGGGTGATCATACCCAACTGACTTCCTAGTGATTCAGGTAAACAAAAGTAAGGGGGACTTCCCAATCATAATTGGAAGAGCATGGCTAAGAACCATTGATGCACACCTAGGAATCCATGATCTTTTCTTAGAAATATCAAAGGAAAATACATTCAAAAAGATTGAGAAGAAGAAAGTTCTGTGCATCGCATATAGTGACACAGAGTGTAATTGCGTACAGAGGTTATGGTTTGTGAAAAGTTTAGCATTTCCTATATGTAATCAGTGTGAACAAGTGATTAACATACAAAGATGCCTGTATGTAGTAGCCACATGATAGGAAGACACCCAGTGGCTGACAGTTGATCAAGAAAGCAATTCACTCATATGCATGGAACCAACTGAGGGTTTGACTTGTGCTTACATCGATAGCATAGGTGCATTGGAGCAAGTCTTAACCTTGAAAATATCAACTAGGGGATGTTGGAAGTCCTTGAGAAATTTAAGTAGGAGCCCTTCGAGCTGAAACCATTACCCATCGGAATGGAGTACACATTCCTTAAAAATGGAAAATCGGTAATTATCAATGTTAAGCTTGCTCCTCAATAGAAAGAAGAAGTGCTGAAGGTAATAAATAAATGGTTGAAAGCCTTTGCTTGGTTATATTCCAAATTAACTAGAATAGATCCTAGGATATGGCAACATAGAATGTACACTAACCCCTCAATGAAGCCTTGAAGACAACTGTAGAGACGATTGAACCCTAAGCTGAAGCAAGTAGTTAAGGAAGAAATTGAATAGCTTCTCAAGGCTAGTTTTATATACCCCATTGCTGATAGCGAATGGGTTAGCCCCTTAGTTATTATGCTTAAAAAGGGAGGAAAATGGAGGGTGTGCATAGATTTCAGGCTACTAAATATGGCAACATTCAAAGATCACTTTCCATTGCCATTTGTCGACCAAGTCTTAGACAGCATCGAACGACATCACTATTACAATTTTCTAGATGGATATAGAAGATATAACCAAATACAAATATCCCTAGAAGACCAAGCCAAGACTACATTAACCAGTCCTTGGGGAATGTTCGCATACAAATAGATGTCATTTGGCTTGTGCAATGCCCCTCCAACATTTCAATAACTAGTTCTAAGCATATTCTAATAGCAGATAGGGAATGGTGTGGAGGTGTTTATGGATGACTTCTCTAGTTATGGAGCAAACTTTGATCAAGCCTTGGACAAGTTAGAGAAAGTGTTAAAAAGATGTGTAGAAATCAATTTGAGGCTCAACTAGTAGAAAAGCCATTTGATGGTCCAAGAAGGCATAGTACTAGGGCACAAAATCTCACACATAGGGATAGAGGTAGACCCCAAGAAAATCAAAATTATCTAAGGAATTACTTGTCAACTAGAAACTATCAAAGATATTCAATCATTCCTTAGACATACTGGCTACTATAGGATATTTATTGAGAACTTTTCAAAGGTTGCCAAACCATTGGTGGAATTTACGAAAAAGGACATACCTTTCGAGTGGACCAAAGAATGCGAATGAGCTTTCCAAACTCTGAAATAGAATTTAGTAGAAACACCCATTCTACAAGCTCCTAACTAGTCCAAACCATTCCATATCATGATTGACACATCCAACTATTGTTTAGGAGCCATACTTACATAGTTAGATGACCAAAAGCATCCTTATTACATCCACTGTGCAAGTAGAAGTATCGCTAGTACACAACTTAACTACACTACCACAGAGAAAGAATTAATGGTTGTAGTGTTTGCACTAGAAAATTTTAGACACTATGTATTGGGATATAAAATATATATAGCTGCAGATCATAGTGCAATCTGGTTCCTTATGAATAAGCCAATGGTAAGCCCTCGTATCATACAATGGCTTGTAATCCTACAAGAGTTCGATTTAACAATGATCGATTGCAAGGGCACTGAGAATGTAGTTGCTGATCATTTATCTCAGTTGCGATGGGACAACAAAGAGGATGAGTATCTAATTTTTGATCATTTCCCTAATAAATTCCTCTTTGTTGGTGTAGTGAATAATCAATCACCCACAGAGACAAATTGGTACAGTAACATTCTTACCTATCTCCTCACCCAACAAACATCACAAGAGTTGAACCTTAAGAAGAAGCAATAGTTTCTTCACCAAGCCAAGTACTTTTTGGAGATCATTGGGTAACTTTACAAAGTATGTCCTGATGGCTTGGTTCGATGGTCTATTCCTAATATAGATCAACTGCGAGTTCTCTAAGATGCTCATGAGGGTCCTTGTGGGAGTCATTACACTGGGAGAAGAACAACCATGAAGATCTTGCTTGTAGGATATTATTGGCCTACATTATTTTGAGATGCCCATCGTTTCATCCAATCTTGTGAGCAATGTCAATGTGATGGGGGAATGACTGCTAGAATGGAGGGTCCACAACAATGGATTCAACCATTAGAACCCTTCAACATTTTGGGAATTGATTTTATGGGGCTGATTACATCAATGTCTAATGGAAAAGCTTATATTATTGTTGTTGTTGATTACCTAACAAAATGGGTTGAAGCAACTACTGTTAAAGATTGTACATCATCTACAGCTACACGATTTGTTCAATAACAAATCATAAACAGGTTTGGTATGCCACATGTAGTTATTTCAGACAATGGTACACACTTCACAGGTTAAAATTTTCAAAAATTAATACAACACTTAAGGGTTGAACATAAATTGGCTACACCATACCACCCCCAAGTGAACGGTCAAGCAGAAGTCACCAACAGGGAGATTACAAAGATATTGACAAGAACCATTAGCAAATTTAGGCAAGATGGAAGCACTAAACTGAACGATGCTCTTTCGGCATACCACTCCACATGGAAACTTCCTACAGGCTACTCAACCTATGAGTTAGTGTATGGTAAATTGCCAACACTTCCCATTCAAACTGAGCTCTGTACACTATCCATGGCATGTGACCTCAACCTTGACCTTGATCTAGCATAGAAACAATAGTTAGTAATCCTTAACTTGCTAGATGAAAATCAATTAGCTGCCCTATCATCTAACAAATTGCACAAGGCCTTCAATAAATAATTTCATGACCTAAGAATTAGGAAAGTTAAATATCAACTAGGAGATAAGGTTCTCTACTAGAATCCCACACATGTGCCTGACGTACTAAATTTCAAACACTGTGGGAAGGACCTTATATTATTTATGCAATTTTTCCTTAAGGGGCCATGACAATATACAATCCTAAGAGCTTGGATAAGAAAATTTTGGTCAATTTGCAATAAACCAAACCTTTCCAAGAGCTTAGGATAGCCAATACACATGCTACCTCTCTTGATGGACAACCTTGCTCACTATTTTGAATCTCCTCCTTCCAACTTAGTTATGGGGGAGATGGCCACATATGCTAAACATTCTAGGCCCTTAGTTCTTTTTGAATTTTTGTTTTACACATTCTTTCAACTTTTCTTATTTTTTTTACACCATCGTTCATGTTTTTACTATTTTTTTGTTTGCTTGTTTTAACTTTATTCGTCATCTAATAAGTGCTCATGATGGTGGATTGAATTATATCATATTGATTACTAATGTTTTGTTTTTACCTTTGAATTATGATGCTGATATTAAGGTGTGGTTCTTTTGGTACTTCCGTCCACTCATCCACACAACTTTATGGTCTCCTTTGGCTTGGAACTATACAATCCCCTTTTTCAAAGTAAACTTGTTAATGAATTGGTGGCTGGGTATTTTTCAAACCAAGGAAAGACTCAAAGGATGAAAAGGGTATGACTTAAAGGGGATTAAATGCATTAGTGTTGGCCATTCTCTTGGGTGCTTGGATGTTTTTTCTTGGGGGTTTTTCCATTCTAACATTGTTTAAATATCAAGAAGCTAAGTCAATAAAAATAAGTCTTTGCATGGTGTGGTTCTCACACATAAAAAAAAGAGAAAAAGGTGAGAATTCAAAGCACACCCCTTAGACATAATAAAGCAATATGGGCTACAAGTGCTAGTTCTGGCACTAGAAAGACATGTTACTCATGCTTGAAGGTTCCCTCTAACTAAGGCCCTTTCTTACTTCTTGCTTCTCCATCTCACTCTCCTTAGGATGGTGGTCACTCTTTGTGGAAGCATTCTTGTTGTCTCAATAGGATGGATTGGTCAAGTGTATTGATGCGAGGTCACTAAATGTGGTTGGTTTGAGTCTAGATTTGGGATGAGTTCTACTCAATTATCTTAACCATGAAATACAAAAGGGGCTTTACACAACCTTGTTGTTGGGATTCCATTCCATTCTCTCCTCTCCATCTTTCTTTCCATTTTCCACTTCATTGCTGATTTTATCATTAGTCTATTCTAGGTTGATGCATTGTGTTTTTTTGGTGAATTATTGTGGGTAAGTTTTTAACTCTTGCTTCCAAATAACATTCATAGAGCCTACGGACTCTTTGGTTTGTGGGTTTGTTAGGGAATAAAGGGCATGAGCCTACTTTGGGGAGGACCCACTGGCATTTCTTTCTAGTGCAATTGTTAACTTCTTTCCCTTAAAAATTTCATGCAATCAATCATTTCTTATTTCATCCCCATCCATGACATCCACTTTATTGGCATTGTCGTTGATATTTTTCATCTTTCTTGTTCCTCATGTTTTTCCATCTTATAGCTACTAGAGGTTCACTCTTAGTCGTGGGGGCCCTGGCATAAATTTTTCAAATTTTTTCCATTTTACTAATTGCCTAACCCCTACACTTTGGGTAGTTGCTAGTGATAAATCTTAGAACTAGTTTCTACCATAACCACAACTTAGCCAATGCGCTTCATATCGAGGCAAGGTATCAACTGCATTGTGGATTATCTATCCTTTCTCATTTGTGACTGTGTTATGTGTGAAAATGGTGATCATACAAACAGTGGACTAGGCTTGGAGGAAGCACTTAGGATGGACCAGAACTAGAGTATTTACAAAAGGAGAAAGTTTGGTGGCATGGTTATGGATAAACAATGGAAGGCATGATCTCAGCATTGGCAGCAACATGCTCCATCTTCTTTCTCTCTCTCTTTTTCTCTTCAAGCTGACAAATAAAGGCTTGGATGTCATTTATGTATGAGTGTTCACCACAATGGTCATGAACACTAATGTTGTAATATGATTATTGGTTTTTTCACTAGGCACGTTGAGTCTATTATCCCATTCCACCATTAGTTCTCAATTAGTCAACAATCCCATACCTTCCCAATATTTTGTAAGGAACTTGAGGGCGAGTTTTCATTTAGTCATAGGTGTATGATGCGAGTGGTTACTTTAGTGTTTACTCTAGTAGTTATTCTAGTTATTAGAGTGGTTACTCTAGCGGTTACTCTAGCAGTTACTCTAATTATTAGAGTGGTTACTCTAGCGGTTACTCTAGTAGTCATTCTAATTATTAGAGTGGTTACTTTAGCAATTACTTTAGTAGTTATTCTAATTATTAGAGTCGTTACTCTAATTATTGGAGTAGTTGCTCCCAAGTCTATAAATACTGTGCCCAAGCACACAATTGGGAAGAAGTCTTTTAGTAGTGAAGTAGTGAAACTCTTGTAGTTTATTTGAAAGCTAAAGGATTTTCCAAGTGCCCACAGCAAGAGGTCTAAGTGTGGATAGATCTTTATTAAAGCATTGTGTATTTGAGCACAGCTTGTGTATGGCAATAAAGATGAGATCTTCAATTCATCCTTGCAGCACTTGAGATATTTTTTCTTACACATTTCTTTTATTTTATTTTCTTATGCATTTATTTTGTTTTATTTCCTTTTATGCACATTACATTTCTATTATTCGCACAACAATTCATTTTGATCAATTAAGAAAATTCATTTTATGTACTTTACATTTCTATTATTAGCATAGCAATTCATTTTGATCAATTAAGAAAATAATTAAATTACACAAGCACGACCACTTCGAGCATGTGTGTAATGCTTGGTAACCCAGTAACAATTAGCGTTTGGTAATCCTAGAAATGTTGCACTGGTTCAAGATGTGTATGACAAGTGCGAACAGATGCTAGTGTTAGGATTAGTTAGAACTTAGTTAATGAGTAGTTAAGTTAAATTAGTCACTTAGTTACCTCTCTTCTTCCCTACTAGCGGAGGACATATAAACATAAAAGCTATAAAAATCATATGCCTCAAGCTTACTTAACCATACAATTGTGACATAAAGGTAAGCTTGGGAAGATAATGATCAACCAACCTATCCTTGTTCCACAAGGGCACATAAGCACTTAGTCCTTGGAATTCGATCAGATCGTGTGTGAAATGCTCGTATTCGTATGGATTTTTAGTTGAGAATAGGAGTTTAAAATGAAGGATAGGGAGAAGTAGATATTATTTTCTATAATGGTGTAGTATGTCTTGTCAAGTGTCCTTTAGGTGGAATCTTCTTCAAAGGGAAGGAAATGTCTAGTCAATTATCCTTAAGATGTTTTCTAGATGGCTGAGAAGTCAAACCTAAATTAACTTTTGTAGACCATACACTCTTGGTGAACTTATATATAAAATATATATAATCTAGTTCAACATTTTCATTGCCCTTCCATGAAGCCTCTCTTCTTTTTTTTTTCTCTTCATTTTTTCTATTCTTCTTATTTGCTCATTTGCCTTTTGTCTATAGTTGGTTTTGTTGTTATTTTAAGAGTATTTTTGTTCATGTTTTCTTAGTCTTTCATCTAGTAGTTGTTGGATATAGTAGTTTGCTATAGACATTTTTGTTTCTTCTTGCTAGCTTCTTTATATAGTTTTTTTTATCTCTATGCATTTTTTTTAAAATCTTTTAGTTGTTAGTCTTCTTTGTTAGATATTTGCAATGTTGCTGTGTAGCAAGAGATAATTGATGTAGAATGTATAATTTCAAAAGAAGGTTAATTAAACATAGATTGCTAGAATAGTTTTAAGTTTGTTTGAAGCAAGTTGTTTAAAGGATTTTGGTATTATGCTTATGTTGTTATAAAGGGTATATATTGTAGGGTAAGTTATTTTTTCAAATATTATTTGTTCAATTCTACAATTTGTTGGGGGTTCTCTATATTATTTTGTTATTGGTATAAGGATGTATGTAGTATTAGTTTTTTTATGTTTTATTTTAAAAAAAATTATAGGTAGGTATTTAAATTAGTTATTTTTTAGTGTAAAGCTAGGTTAAGTCTATATTGCTTAGGACATGCCTTTGTGTTAAATTTTTAAATGCTAAATGAAAATTTTGTCACCACTTACTCTCAAAAATTTTCGTTCAACATTTAAAAAGTTTTGGCTAAGAGTAGGAGTTTCACATGGAGGATGGGAATAAGTAGATGGTGTTATCTATAGTGGTGTAATATGGTCTTATCAAACATCCTTAAGCTAGCATCTTCTTCATAGGGAAGGGAATGTCTGGTTAATCATCCTTAAGGAATTTTTTAGATGATTGAGAAGTCAAACCTTGTTTGACTTTTGTAGGTTATACATTGTTAGGCATCATATATATGGAATATATATAATCTAATTCAGCATTGTCACTAGCTTCACATAAAGCCTCTCCTTTTCTTTCTCTTTAGTTTTTTCATCCTTAAGAAAAAAAAACTCAATCCTTACATTTTTAGATTTATGAGGATGGGCCATCAATCTAATGATTAGAGTTGAATTTACCAAGTATTAGGAACCTCCACAATTTAGAAGGATTTCTCTAATAAATAAGAGGTATAGGGATGACATTCATCATACATGAATATTGTTGCTAAAATTGCAAGAGTTCATGGTTTAGGATTGTCCTCACATTTAAGAATTTAGTTGAAGGAATGAAATCCATTTTTCAAATAAGAGGGGTCATTTTGGTCCTATGAATGTTTCCTTAGATGCCTGAATATGAGTTAAAAAATTTTTGAAGTTAAAAAGATTTTCTAACTCCTAATTTTTTAATACCATTGTAGAAAAAGCTTTGCTATTCCCATTTACAAAAATAAAGGAGACATACAAAATTGTGCAAACTATAGAGGAATCAAGATAATGAGCTATGCTATAAAGATTTGGGAGAGAGTCATAGAGTAATATCTCAAAATTGAATTAAGAGTATTAGAAAATCAATTTGGATTTATGCTAGGGAGATCTACCATGGAGGCTTTTTTTTTATATAACAACTGATGGAGAAATTTAGAAAACATAGATAAAATCTCATATGATCTTTATTGACTAGCATATAATAGATTTCCTAGAGATATTATTTGGTGGGAATTGTAGAGGGAAAGAATCCTTGATAAATACATTAAAGTAAGTCAATACATGTATGAAGGAGCTACCACTAAAATTAGAACAACTTGTGGAATAACATCTAATTTTCTAGTCACAGTAGCTCTACATCAAGTGTATATATTTAGCCTATACTTATTTTCCATTATTATGGATAAATTAACAAAGGAAATTTAAGATGAAATCCCTTATTTTATATTATTTTTAGATGATATTGTATTGGTGGATACAAATCAAGAAAATATTACTTCTAAAATAGAGAAGTGAAGACATGTTCTAGAATCAAAAGTATTAAAAAGTAGTAGAATTAAGATAGAATATATGAAATTGAATTTTAATAATATCATAAATATTGATGAAATATAAGTAAAAATTCAAGGTAAAAATATCCCTCACTATAGATAGTTTCACTACCTAGGATCACTTCTCTAATTGGATGGTGAAATTGATAAAGATATCAAAAAAAGAATTGATATAGAATAGTCAAATGGAGCTAGGCTAGTGGTGTTTTATGTAATAAAAGAATACCAATAAAATTAAAGATAATTTTTTACAAGACAACAATCAATCCTTCTATCTTATATGGTGCTGAATATTAGCTAATACAAAAAAGGCCTAAACAACAAATTAGTATGACAGAAATGCAAATGCTGTGATGGATGTAGAATCTTACTAGAAGAGATAAAATACATAATACATACATTAGATGAAGAATTAGAGTGGCTTATATTTGAGATAAGCTAGAAGAATGGTAGCTTAGATGGTTTGGACATATGCAAAGAAGATTAGACAATGGGCCTATAAGAAAAATATTTCTACATCACTATTCTAGAAAAGGTATTAAAAAGAAAGACCAAAGAAGATAGTCAAAAAATGATTAAAGATGATTTGAAGAAACTACAAATAAACAAGAATATAGCTCCTCATAGAGGTGAATGACAAAAAGAAACTGATGTACTTGACCCTATTTTGTTGGGAAAAGGCTAGGATGATGATGATGATGATACAATATAAAATAGAAAAATCCTTATGCCCAAATCACAAATTACACATCACCAACCAAGGAATAATAGATTAATCATTATAAGTATTTCAAAAAAGAGTTAAATCTAATTACATAAATATAAATATACATTATATATTTAACATTATGCCTAGGTTAAATCACACACATACCATGGTCAAGGATTTTAAAATAGGAATGTTACACAAGATATCCCATGTTAAACAAGAAATAAGAATTGATCTACCATAAGATATTCTCAAATAGATGGTAGATAATGAAGCTATAAATGATTTATAATCAGTTAATTTTAATCTAACATCCCACAAAATTAATCAAGTTTAAAGCTAGGAAACTGGTTAAATACATTATGCTCTATAATAAAATTCACGAAGCATCTTTATCACGAGTAGTAGAGGAATGATTTCTTTGAAACCTTCCATTAGAGGTCCCTAATATCAATCCTATTTAGGGCAATAAAACCCAACATAATAACATCAATTTGAGAATTTCAACACTGAATATGATGATCAAGTTTCTATTTTTATTACTCCATCATCTAGGACCAATGTTGAAGTTTTATCTATAATAACCTCTCATCTCACTCAAAAATAATAAGTGAATTAGATTTAGTTCAATGAATTATCATCTTTCCTAAATTCTATCAATCTCACTTTATCCTATACTAATTTGTTTCTTCTTCAAACCTACCTCCTAATCATGGTGCAAGTCATTCTAAACCTTTCCTTAATCCACTAATTCTAATTCCTTTTTCCATCATGATTCTCCATTTTTTTGGTATAAATAAAAATTCTCTTATATATTTTCTTACTTTAGTCACTGCCATCAAATATTAATGTACTTATCCCATTTCTAAACATGTTTCTCAGCCTATTTTCCTATCCATTTCTGAAATTCCTCTTATTTCTACTATGCCTATAACTCATCTTCATGATTTTTTATCAAACTATTTTTCATCCTAATTCCTAACCTTTTGCATCGATTCAATTTGTAACAAATATATCTAGTCTACCACCTAAACTATTATTTATAATTCAAGACTCTAGTACCCATCTTAAATCCAATGAAGATAAGACCAAAAGAGTTATTACATTATATAGAAGAACTCTTATCTCCATATCTTAACTGCTTAACAATATAATTAGTGCCATTATCTTATCTGAAAAATTACTTAAAGGCATGTATCTTCCAAATTTTACTAAGTTCACTAGATAAAAGGGAAGATTCTACATAGATTTTCTAATTGTCTTTCTAACCTTCAAGAATGAGTATATGTTGATCACTAATTATCCATGCATCATTCTGCATGGCTTTTCTAATATTCTTTTTGAATGAGCACTAGAATGATATTGTTCTCTATTGTATAAATCCATCCAATTATTAGAGTAGATCTTCACAAACTTTGTGGAGAGATTTTTAAATTCAATATACCTAAGGGTGGAATTTTAACTTAACTAATTTTCAATAAGAAAGCTCCTAATGAACCCATTGGAAAGTTTATTTTTTGATGGATTACTACAAATACATAGCTTGCTCATCCTCTTACTAAGTCTTAGTTACTAGACATACTTGAGATTGTTATTAATAACTACATAAAAAAGAAGATTATTATCTACTCAATATTGTTGTTCATTAATGATGCTCTAGTTGTAACTAAAAGGATTAAAGAACCAACCATTTGAAGAAATGATCTAAAATATATTAACTTCCAAATTAAGGTAAACAAGGTGGTGAAGTAAGAGAAGCAACCATCATAGAATTAAACCATGTTTGCAATATTCTCTTATCTAAAAGAAATAATGGTTGTAACTATTTCATCTAGGTTAAATCTACCTACTCAACCACTATTATGTAGTTAGTCAACTCCATTATTATCCTAGCCTTATTCCAATAAAATAGGATTAGCTACATGAGTTCTTTTTCATCATTTGCCTCCATAAAGAGATATATTTTGTTTATTTATAGTTTTTTATATTCAATTAACTTTGGGATTAGAAAATCAATAAGGATATAATGGTAATAACAATTAGCAATAACTTAGATCTTTCAAATACTATACCAAAATTTAGTATAAACAACAATTTATTTTCTCATAAAATAGTGGGTACATTTTGTTAACAAAATGGGTTATGATTGTCATTTTATTGTTGTTTCATAGAGAAGGTCATATGTATTGAAAGTAAATATCTAATCATACCAAAGCTAGGTTCAATTACATGGAGCTCATAGCCATGGATCCTTCTTTACACATGGAATGAGATATGATGCCCATAATTTTGCTATTATTACCAAATAATAGGTCATAATATTGATGGATGCAACATCTTAGAGGATGAAATTTAGGTCCTAACTGAGAAAGAAAAAAATAATTTTCAACTTTGTCATTCGACTTGAAAGGTAGAAATTGCAAATCTTTCAAGATTTATTAGAAACATGAAGTGTAATATTAGTGTTCCATATGAAAGATTAGCTAAATCAAAGGCCTATAAAATTATATGTTATTAATTTTTATTCTAACTAGTTAATTTTATCAACTTCTTAATAACATGTTTTTGCACTAATTTTTGTTGTAAATTGGCTAGTTTTTGTTCCTTTTTTATTGTAATAGAAAATAACTTTCGACATCATAGAATAACATTAAGTAAGATTTCTTTGTCATGGATTCCATCTCATATTGTTCCTAACCTAATCCTTCCACTACTCTCTTAACTTCCTTTCCTACTAGTTCATCATTCCTTATAAATTAAGCTTCTAGCCTTCCTCATCCTATTCCTTAATATTATTCTCCTCAAACTATTTCAACTTCTATATCCTATTCTTATTTTTAGATAATCTATCCATCTCCTCTTCCATTCTACCTTCCCATGAAATCTATATCATAATAAGGGTTTTACAGGATTCATCATTAGTGGATAAAAGAAAAGGTAAATCTCTTATAGAACTAGGAAAACAACCTTTGAAAAATAATAAGAAAGTTACCTTCTACTCTAAATAAACTCCTACCTAGCATATCCCAACCCCTCATCAAACTCAACATTAACCTACTATTATTTCTTCTCCATCATAAAAGGCTTCTAAAATAGAAAATAAATTTTTGACTTAGTTAATATTAGTGATGAAATCAATAGAGAAGAACCTCTTCTTTGATCTCATTTCTACTTCCAAAGAACATCACTTAGTCATTGAAGACTTACTCAAGAAGATAACAATTCTAGTCAATTTACTAACTTAGTTAAAAGTCATCTCCTAAATCCTACATGCTCTATGTTATGGTGTTGATTGCTTAGTATTTTGTAAAAGGAATATCAAAATAGATGTAAGTATAGGATCAATTTACAAGTTTCTTATTTATACTCCATCATATGTAATTATCACACTTTATCTTTGGTTTGCATGAATGATGAAGCAAGTTTCAATATGATCCCATAGGTTGTTTCCAAACAAAATTGATCTCAGAAAAATATAATTTATGCTAGTCTTTCTCTACCCTCATTTATTTTAATTTTATGAGATTAGATATCCATGCTATTTCCAAATTATTAGTTTATAAACATTGAATTTAGGAATTAAAATATCATTTCATCTTTTAAATCAATCTTATCATCTCCATTTTACACTTAAGCTAAGGAAATCATTGTTAGTCATTAGTGTTAATTTCTTTAGTTTGTTTAACTATGTTCCTACTTTATTTTCTTTATTTTATTTCATATTTATTTTTATTTATCTTTTGATATAAATAATGTTATATTAGAAGTATTTTTCATATAGTTTTATCTTTACTTCTTTTTCTACATTAAATTTTAAAAATTTAAACATAAAAAAGAAGAGAAAAGAAATAGAAAATATAGAGAAATCCATTTTCATTACCATTAGTCAAATATTTTTTCAAAATTTATCATTAGTTTATCAAAAAAAATTCAAACAATTTGAAATAAAAAACATAAAAATATTTTTATAATATTATCTTATTCCTAGTCTAGTCCTATTTTTCTTGCTCATTGTCTAGAGCTTTTTTGTGTGAGATAGTAGCCTCTTGTTCCTCTTCATGATATTTAACACATTTATTCTTCTCTCTACTACTTTCTTTACTTGAAAAAATTAAGAAATGTCATGACATTAGGTAAGCATTATATTTAACTATCAATAAAAAATCAATCATCTAATGTATTTCATACATAGCTAACTATATTTACTTTACCTACATCATCACTTGATTTTTATAAGTTTATTAAATACTTTTCTATTTCATCAAAGTGGAACTTATTAAAGTCAATCTTTGTCATCTCTAACTCATTTATGTCTCTCTGCTACATTCTTTACTTAAAAATTTAAGAAATGTCATAACATTAGTTAAGCATTATATTTAACCATTAATAAAAGATCAATCATGTAATTAGTTTCATACATAGCTAACTTTATTTACTTTACCTACATTATCACTTACTTTATATAGGTTTTCTAAACACTTTTCTATTTCATCGAAGTGTAACTTATTAGAGTCAATCTTAGTTGTACTAAATTTTTGTATTTTTGATAATGCTAGTGCTCATTCTTCTTCTAGTGATCTATCCTCCTCCTCTTGTTTTTTACTAGTTCTTATTTCTTTAATCTCTTCTATCTCAAAAGTAATAAAAATACTAATGAGAAAAGCTTGTACATTACACCTACAATAGCTGATGAGCAATAAGTAGTCCCTACACCTAACCATATGAATTACTAGCATTCACTATGCAATCCAGTTGAATTTTGTAGACTTTAGCTATCTAAGTACACTAGGTCTAGGTAGAGAATCTCAAGGATGTGATCATTTGTCTTCCCACTATTACTTGTAAGGTGCCAGGTATGGTTAAGTGTAACTGAGGTACATGGTTTTTTATCATTTTATTGTTTTTCCTTAATTTCACCTAAGTGTTGGAAATAAAGTAATTAAATATTTAATTATTCTAATAACTAACTAATCCTAACATAAGCACATGTTCCCACTTTTTGTATACATCTTAAACACATTACAACACACCTGGATTACCATGCATTAGGCGCTACTGAGATTACCAAGCATTAACATATGCTTGAAGCTGTTGTACTTATGTGCATTAATTAATCACTATTAATTAATTACTTTGAAACATTGAAGTAAATTGCATAAATATTAAATGCATAAAGTAAACATTAAGCTAATACAAGTGTTGCAAGGTTTAATAAGAAAAGCTTGTCTTTATCACTGTTCACATTGAGGTGATTTGGTACATCAGTGCTCGAATAAAGATTCGTACACTTTCTAACTCCTACCATGGGAACTTAGAAAATATTCCAACTTTGGAGAAAAAAAATTGTAAGAGCTTTGCTAACAAGTAAGGAATGGAGTCTGGATTGTATGCCCAAGTGTTGTATTTATAGGTAGGCACGCATCCCATGATATTGAAGCTCCAATATCATAGCCGATGAAGAATACAATTTATCATACCCCCATGACTAAATGAAAACTTGTCCTCAAGTGAACAAAAGAAGGAGTTTTTTACAAAATATTGAGAAGGTATGAAATTATTGACTAACTAACTAACACACAAATTGACTTAGACCGAACAAATAGACACTAAGTGCCCAAGTGTATAGATTTACAATCTTTTACAAAATTTGGTGTTCATGACAACAAAATTGAACACCATGATAAAAATTGACACCTAAACCCCTTTGGTAGCTTGAAGATGAGGGACAAGATCAAACAATTCTGAAGAGGTCTTGTTGCATGGGCTTATGCTACCTGATCTTGGGGGCTATTTAGGTTGTTAATCCCTTTCAGCTCTAGGCTACTTATCCCTCGGTTAAGATGGTCTTGCTTCTAGTCCAATTTAGGTTGTTAACCCCTTTTAACTCTAGGCCACTTGTCCCTCGGTTAAGATGGTCCTGCTTCTAGTCCATGCTTCCCTTTTGGTGCCATTTGTAATTACAATAAAATCAAGGATTAGCTTGTGATGTGTAACTTATAACATTTAGGCATCTTTTCTCCTTAGGTAGTTATAGTTGGCTAATTTGTGATCATGAAGTATTAATTATTTTAATATTATTTGATTTCTATGACTACTAGAGTTCATTGGAAGAGTTTAACTTGCATAAATTAGTGATTTTAATATTATTTTATTCATTAAACCCTTGTGGGAGTGAGAGGAATTTTGAAAAAAAATTTCATCAAAAGCCTAAGGTTTGTGATGGCCATGACATAGAGCTTACCTCTAGTAGTGCTAGGACTAAAAAACGAGGTAAATTAAACAAGAATTTTGAAAGTTATGGGCTCTAGAAGGTTCTAGGCTCTGAAAATTTTCAACATTTAAGATAAGGGAAAACAAAGAGTTTTAACATAAACTTAAACTTCTTAGAGAGTCAGAAAAGCTGTGAACATGATGAAATGCTTGAAGAGGGTTAGATAATTCACAAAAAAAGAGTTTTTCATTGGAGAACATTGTGAAAGAGCACACAATTGGATGTCATCGATGGTGAAACACCACAAAATTTTGGCTATGATGTCTCCATGGAAAATTTGACTAAGTGTCAAAATGATGACACTTTTCGCAAATTTTTTTGAGTGCTAGGACTATGCTCTCCATTGCACCAAAGTGTAGTTAGCATAGTAGAGAGTGTAGTTAGCTCAAATTGCCAATTTCGTAAATTTTTCAAAGTGTTAGAATGATGACACTTGCTATAGAATTTTTCTAAGTGTTGGGGCTGTGCTCTCCACTGCACTAGAGCATAGTTAGTAGAGTAGAGAGTGTAGTTAGCTTAAATTGCCAATTTTGAAAATTTTTTGAAGTGTCAGAATGATGACGCTTGCTGCAAAATTTTGCTAAGTGCTAGGACTATGCTCTCCACTACCCCAGAGCATAGTCAACCTAGTGGAGAGTGTATTTAGCATGAAGGACCAGAAACTAAAAATTTTTCTAAGTGTTGAGACTATGCTCTTCACTACCTTAGAGTGTAGTCAACCCAAAGGCAAGTTTTGCAATTTTTTCTAAGTGTCATTGTAAAGCTACAAACTACAAATTTCTCTAAGTCTTGAGACTATGCTCTCCAATACTCTAGAGTGTAGTCAACACAAAGGCCAGTTTTCCAAAATTTTACAAGTATCAAGTTAGCCACTGTAGATTTTTCTAAGTGTTGAGAGTATGCTCTCCACTACCCTAGAGTGTAGTGAACATGAAGATAATTTTTTGCAAATTGTTTTTAAGTATTGAGACTATGTTCTACCCTAGTTGATAGTGTAGTCAAGCATAGTTAACTAGAACAACCTTCAAAGGCCTTTACAACATAGTACTAGCATTCGACTCAACTCCAACTCAACTCTAGAAAGAAAAATGCACCTTTTCTATACCCATTTTGTGCCCAAAATTGTAACTACTTTCAACCCCACACAAGATAGTGGAGAGCATAGTCCCGAAGTGTAGTCTTCAAAAGTTGCATGTTTTGCATTTTTTTTGGCATTTTCTCAAGTACATTATGGTCTTGTTGACACTCACACATATAGTTGGTAGTGTAGTCATAGTCTCTTGACCTTGTAGAGTTAGTCAGAGCAAAACATAGGACAACATCACTTACTTCAATGGAGAGTGTAGTTGAGGTCAACATAGTGCCAACTATCTCACAACGTAGTCTCAACTACCACACTGCCACATGGAACTTGATCCACATTTTGGGCTAATCTTAGCCATATAAATACCCTTGTGCCCCAACATTTGAAAAGTTTGGCATTTTAGCATTTTGGCATTTGACACTTAGCATTTTGAATGAACAAGACCCAAAGGCACCAGTAAAGAGGTAGAGTTTCATTCCATGATCCATCACAGCCCCATCATTGCCCTGCAGGACACCATAGCCCATGGTACACTGTGATGGCCAGCTTAGCAAGCATGGACACCATGACGAGTGCCAAAATTTATGGCTCGACACCATTGAGACTGTGACTATGCTCTCCACTATGATTTTATACACCACATACCTTCTAAACCTCTTTTGGAGATAACTATGTTCTACCCCATTTGGGGTGGTGTTCCATTTCTATCTCTTACATTTTCTACATATTGTTTGCATTTTTCACATTTTTCATGCATTATCACATTATAACTATGCTCAGGTGGCAATCTCTATGGGTTGGCACCATCGTTTCAATCGAAACCCTTGACTACACTCACTCCCATTTTGTGAATATGCTTTACACTTAGCATTGCAAAACACTGCTAAAACACTTAGCATCATTTCACATTGTTTACATTTGCATCTTAGCTAACCATGCCATCCCTTGGTTACATACACTACCCTGATTGCAACTAGCAAAGTCCCTATTCAATTAACAAGACTGTTTAGGGCACTCCACCTTCATTTTCAATAGGCCCTCATGGGGAGGCAGGGTTAGGCTATGCATCCACAAATCCCTTGGTGATTCTAGCTACCAACCCCCCTACATCAGCAAGGGCCATAATGCAAGCTACTCCAAGGTCCAACTTTGAGTGCAAGGATTACTCAAAGTATACCTTGTTGCCACTACGACCATCATAGCTACTAGACAAACTAATGAAAGCTGGGCTTATCCAACATAAATGAGTATTGGAGGATGCCCACCAAAGACACGACAAGTACTACAAGCTACTAAGGAATCTTGCCTTAGTAGTACCAAATGAGTCCCCAATCCTACAACAATCCAAGTTAGACCAATTGTATCACTACCACTAGATGTCTGATCATAGCATAGACTTCTGTCGGGCTTTAAAAGATGATTTGAAAAGAATGATAGAAAGGGGCCAATTAGTGCTTGATGCAACAAGCTAGTCCAACGTAGACACTGTTGCCTATGTCATCAACACTATCAATTTGTGTGACAAGTTAACACTAGTGTAGAAGCATTTTGTGATTCGCATACCTCCTAGTAGTGTAAAGGTTGCCGTAGCCTCCACATGCAAGAGGCCCTCCTTTGTGGTCAAAGTACCACCTTAGGCACCCACAACACCCTTTATGGTTAGGGTCCTGCAACACTCATCTACTAAGATATTAAATTGGCAGTAACTATTTGCTATGATGTTAAACTAGCATATCGCAAAAATGATTGCTAAACCACCATTTTTCATTAACATGCCACAAAAAGCTAGCCCATAACATTTGTCTACTAAGACATCAAACTGGCATGCTACAACAATAACTACTAAGCAACCCTTTATCATTAGGGTGCCATAACACATTAGCCCCTCACCTACTCGAAGCTTGATAGTGGGCAATGTATCAATCCCTTCTCCTCCAAGGGTTAACCTCGTTGGAAACATGGGTAAATTTTCCAAATGGAAACGTAAGAGGCCAAACAAGTTCCTTGCAAATGAAATGGATAGACAAAAATGAGATCAAAGAATTCTTGGTCTACCAAAGCTGCTCCCTGCCCCTGCAACCCCCATGGCCAAAGAAAAGGCCACAACCAGTAAATCATAGCCAAGCATTAAGTTTCCCAAATAGGCCAATCAAACCAAGCCCAAATCCCCTCTACGAGAGATATATCTCTTAGGCCACATGGAGAAAGTCAAGGCCAACACAACGGCCGATGGAAAAAACTTCATATATGCACCAGCCTAGGTGAAATAAATGCTCAAGTAGAAAAAAATAACGTTGAGCTTGTATGACCTAGTCATCACCTCATCTGCTCATTGCCAAGCACTGGCCTAGATGTTGGCCTTCATTCTAATTATGGAGGACATGCATGTAGATGAGAATACCATCCATGTAATGATGTTGCTCTCTACACCACAAGAATCAAGTTCAACATCCTTGGCCTTTCATGATGAGGCAATCAAGGTCAACCTCAAATGAGGGAAGGTCACAATAGCTCCATTATCTATTAGCATACACATTGGGTAGTGCATCATTTATAGGGTGCACATTGATGATGGTGTGAAAACAAATGTAGGCCCATACACCATCGTAGACAAGCTAGGCCTCACATATGAGATCAGGTCAACCAAAACTGTGTGTCTAAAATCCTTCAATGGATCACACATCATTGTTATGGGTACGATCAACATAGCCTTTGTAGCAAGGGAGTAGTTCCTCACCTTTGCAAAATTCATTATCATAGAGGAAATGCTAGGATTTAACTTGATCCTAGGTAGACCTTGGTTGGTCCAACTATATGCTATCTCCTCTCCCATCCACTAGGAAATCCACCTTCCATATGAAGATGGTCAAGTTATCATCTATGATGATAATGCCTCCCCTTTAGCTATCCACAACATAGACATGGGACAAGTGTTAGAGGTGGAATTTCTTGCTGATGCACTTGTGACAACCAAGAAAATGCATAGGGTTGACACACTTGAATGAGTAGTGCACCCTAGGCCCTACTCACCTCCTAATCCACATTGGATTAGGAAGTAATTGTTAGACCAAGGGACTCCCTTGGCCAGCAATGTGCTAAGCACCTTCCTATCCTTGGTTGCTACACGTCATGCATTTTTGACTTTCTCTTGCATTGCATTTATTTACACATTTACATTCAACCTACTTGCTTAGATTGTGTATCATTTTACTCTACTTAGACATTTATTTGATTTGTTTATGCATCCATCCACTTAGCTTACCCATAAAAATCATAAACACTAAAATCACAAAAAAATGCATGATCCATCATGGCCTTAAACTAGCAACACCTAGCCTACCATGGCCTTAAATTAGCAACACATAGCCTACCATGGCCTTAAACTAGCACCATATGGCCTGCTACAACCTAAAATTGGCCATGCTTTTCCCTCTAACGCATGGCCCACCACGGCCTTAACTTGGCATCCCTGGCCTCTCATGGCCGTTAAGCTAGCAACATATGATCCAAAATGGTTCAAAACTAATAGCACCCATGGCTAGAATGACCTTAAAATATTTTTGCAGCTTGGAACAACCTAAAACTATCACTTTTCACATTACTTTCCTTTCACTTGTGCACATTAACTTTGTTAAAATAGGTGCCACTTAATGTTGTTTTTCTAGTTAATTTTGTAGGATCCTGTAAGCACACAGCATGGCTATGCATGTAGCACTGTACCTCACTAAAGCAAGGTAAGCACTCATCTACCATGATGCTAAAACTAGCATAACAAGTTTGCTATGACTATAAATTGACATAGATAGTCTGCTATAACTATAAACTGACATAGCTTGTCCTTGGATCATGAAGTTAAACTAGCACAACTCATCTACCATGACATTAAACTAACACAACTTGTCCATGGGTCATGATGTTAAACTAGCACAACTCATCCATCATGACATTAAACTAGCATAGTACACATCCACTATGATGTAAAACTAGTGCACAGTAATCTGCAAGGACTATAAATTTGTGCACCACAGTTTACCAGGATCTTAGACTAGGTTCATAGTCTACCAAGACCTTAAACTAGCATTTTGCTAATTTTCTAGAGCACTTGCCACTTTTGGAGCACTTGCAACATCATCACGCTTAGAAATTTTACTAGTTTCATTAGTACTTATAATTGGCCCATCTTTTGATGCATTTTTAGCATCTTCACATCTAGCTTTTGATTTGCATTTCATGTCATGTGATTTTCTTGTCTTCTCAGAGTTGTATTTGTAGGATGAAGCTCTAGAGGTAGTCATGTAGAGAAGCATCTCATTGTAGCAGCAAGTCCCCACATTGCTCTGATGTAGATGATTAGACTAGCTAAGCCTCTCAAGAGTGCACATCCCTTGCATCCCATTATAGCCTACCCACATACATCCCACATTACAATACCCTCTTGCATTTCATCCATTCCCCCAAATAATCAAGACTATAAACCCCTTTGATGGATATGCACTATGATCATATGGCATTCTCTTCATGTCAACCATAGAATCCAAGGTAGACATAATAAAACTTGTCCTATGGGGAGCCTGTATTAGCTAGTCAAAGCCTAAGTGAATGTAACACAAATCATCTTGGGGAGGAAACACCTATCCTATAGATGCAACACAATTGCATCAAAGAAAAGCCCATTAGGTGGCACATAGTCCACTCAATGGCCAACACCTTATAGATAACATACAACAATGTGTAGTACAAAACATAGGTTCATCTTGTAGAAAAAAGAAGAAAAATAAAAAAGAGAAAAAAAAGAGGATGGGGAGATGCACATACCCAAGTAATTTAAGCATGCTGCAATTTTGAAATTGGCCCAACCTTGAATCCACACTAACTCTCTCATGAGCACTCCAATGAGAGGTCAACCATTTCAAGGGCAAGCCACCTTAATGTCATGGTCACTATTAGCCATGTTGACTCTACATTCACATCATGGTACATTGTTTGCATTTCATCTCCCTAGCACATTGCCTACATCCTTTGCCCTCAACATACTCCTATCCACAACACTCTTGAGCATGGTGAAATGACACTTGATCAGGTGCCAATGAGAAATGTTGGTGCTAGGTCTATTATGGTGTTTTGCATTCTTTGTTAACATCTCTCAGGTCACTCCTCAAGACATCAACAAAGAGGGCCTATTGAAATACCATAAAACTTTAGATATAGTGTCTCCATGGAAAATTTGGCTAAGTGTCAGAACAATGACACTTCTCACAAATTTTTTTAAGTGCTGGGACTACACTCTCCACTGTACCAGAGCATAGTTAGCATAGTAGAGAGTGTAGTTAGCTCAAACTATGAGTTTTGAAAATTTTTCTAAGTGACAGAATGATGACACTTGTTACAAAATTTTACTAAGTGTTAGAACTATGCTCTCCACTGCACTAGAGCATAGTCAGCACAGTAGAGAACATAGTTAGCTCAAACAACCAGTTTTGCAAATTTTTTTAAGTTTCAAAATGATGACACTTGTTGCAAAATTTTTCTAAGTGTTGAGACTATGCTCTCCACTATTTTAGAGCATAGTTAGCCCATAGGAGAGTGTAGTCAACATGAATGCCTAGAAACTGTAAATTTTTCGAAGTGTTGAGACTATGCTCTCCACTACTTTAGAGTGTAGTCAACACAAAGGCCAATTTTGCAACTTTTTCTAAGTGTCATCACGAAGCCAGAAATTGCAAATTTTTCTAAGTGTTGAGACTATGCTCTCCACTACCCTAGAGCATAGTCAACATAAAGGCTAGTTTTGCAAAAAGTTTTGAAGTGTTAAGCTAACCATTGTAGATTTTTCTAAGTGCTAAGACTACACTTTTCACTACCCTAGAGTGTAGTCAAGTGTAGTTAGCATGAAGATATTTTTTTGCAAATTTTTCCTAGTGTTGAGACTACGCTATCCCCCAGTCCAGAACGTAGTCAAGAATAGTTAACTAAAATAGCCTACAAATGTCTCCACAACACAACAACATTTGGCTCAACTTCAAATCACCTCCAGTAAGAAAAATGCATCTTTTTTGTACCCCTTTTGTGCCCAAAATTGTAACTACACTCAACCACACACAAGATAGTGGAGAGTGTAGTCTCCAAAAGTTGCATTTTTTTGGCATTTTCTCAAGTACATTGTGGTCTCCTTGGTACTTTCACAGGTAGTTGGTAGCATATTCATGGTTTTCCGGCCTTGCAAAGTCAGTCAAAGCAAAACACAAGATAACACCACTTACTTTAGTGGAGAGCATAGTTGGGATTAGCGTAGTACCAATACCTTAGAACATAGTCTCAACTACCACACTACCACATGGCACTCGATCCACATTTTGTGCTAACTCTAATCCTATAAATACCCTTATGTCCTAGTGTTTTAGGGGTTGGCAAGTTTGGCATTTGGCACTTAGCATTTTGGGAGAATGAGATCTAAAGGCATCAACAGAGAGGTAGAGTTGTGTTCCATGGTCCATCGTAGCCCCACCGCTGCCCTTCAGGTCACCACAACATATAGTACAACATGGTAGCTAACTTGATAGGCATGGAAACCATGGTGAGCACTAGACTTCTTGACCTCACACCACCGAGACTATGACTATGCTCTCCACTGCACTTGTTGTATATGACGTACCTTCTAAAATCCCTTTTGGAGCTAACTATGCTCTACCTCATTTGGGGTGGTGTTCCATTTCTCTCTCCTACATTTTCTATGTTTTCTTTGCACTTTTTACATTTTTTACATGTTATCATGTTGTAACTACACTTAGGTAGTACTCTTTGTAGGTTGGCATCCTCATTTTGGCTGAAACCCTTGACTACACTTGGCCCCATTCAGTGACTATGCTCTACACTTAGCACCGCAAAACACCGCTAGAACACTTACCACCATTTTGTGTTGTTTACATTTGCATCTTAGCTAACTGTGCCACTTCTTGGTTGCATCCATCACCCTAGTTGCAATCGACAAAGTTCCTATTCAATTAATAGGAATTTTAAAGGCAAATTGCCTCTATTTCTTATAGGCCCTTATGTGGAGGTAGGGTTAGGCTGTGCATTTGCAAATCCCTCAGTGATTCCGGCCACCAACTTTTTCAGTCATTATAGATGGAACACACAAAAGGTTTAACTGCAAAACTACCTAAGGGATGTGGAATTTAACCAATGCAACCAAGAGATATGCAAGTAGATCCTTCCCAAAGTAGGCTTATGCCCTTAATGCCCTTACATATCCTTAAACCAAGGAGTTTGTGGGCCCCATGACCAATTAATGGTTATGGTAGTTAAACATCCAATCACCAAAGAGACTATTAAGAAATTTTGGCCATATCAAGCTAAGACATTTGAAAAAAACATGACAAGAGGCAAGAAAGTGAATTATGAAAAGCATAGGTGTATGATGAGAGAGAGAGAGAGAGAGAAATGGAGTCTCGAATTATGATCACATGAAGTCATTATGATCGAATGATGAGAGTCCCTTATGAATTTTTTGTGATTAAAGTGATGTGATAATGACCATTTCAAATCCAAATTAAAACCAACCACTTCTAGTAATTTCACATTAATACTCTTAGAATCGTCCATCCCTCAAGGTATAAGAGTACTCTCACATATCAATCATCATTCCAAAAAGAGAAGAAAAGAGAAGTAGAAAGTGAGAAGGGCCTTAGTTTGAGGAGACCTTCAGGCATGGGTTACATGTCTTTCGAGTCCCATAACTAGTGCTTGCAACCTGTTATTTTGTCTAAGGAATGTGTTTTGAATTCCCATTATTTTTTGGTTTCTTTTTTTTTATATATATTTTTTATATTTTTCTATATGGAAAGCACACTATGCAAAGACTTAGCTTCCTATTATTGGTTGATGTAGGAACAATAAAGGACCTGTAAGAATACTAATGCACCTCAAAGGGTAGGTAGGTAAAAAAAGTGTCAAATTCCCTTAAATTCACATCCTTTTCTATTCATTTAACTCTTTCCAAGTTTGGAAACTACTGAAGTCACTAGTTCATTAAAAGTTTCATTAAGGAAGGGACTTCATATTTCCAAAATAAGAGAACACCATAGAGTTTTGTGGATGGATGGATGATGTGGACTAATTACCTATAATCATGAGCAGAGCCATGTCTTAGTTATCAACATCAAAATTCAAAGATAGAATCTAGACATTAACAATCAAATAACATTATGGTATAAACCACCATCAATAGTAGCTATAGTCACACTTTGTCCTATTTGGCAATAAAGAAAAACATAAGATAACACAAACCAAATAAAGTAACATATAAAAGAAATTGTAAAATATTCAAGAAATATGAAATTTACTAAAGATGGTGTAAAAAATTGGTGAAAAATAAGAAAAAAATGAAAAACTGAGAAGCCATTTTGTATGATTTAGCATGGATGGCCATCTCCGCCATGACTAAGTTGGGAGGAGAAGACCCAAAAAATTGAATGTGCTTGTCCATTTAAGGAGGTGTTGCTTGCACTAGCTCTCTTAGGTTCATAAAAAGACTTTATTTGTTGGATGTTGACTAACAGCCTTTTTATTGGACTTTTAGGTTTGTAGATTAACATGGCTTCAGAAGGAAAGATACGAATAAGGAGATTACAAAAATACTAACCCCATGAGCCTTTTTATGTTCTACCCCCAAGTGTTGCATGAGATTTTGAAAGGTAGTGCTTGTAAAATGAGTCCCATTGTTAAAAATAAGTGCATGTGGCACACCAAACCTATTTACAACATATTTATGTACAAACTAAGTAGTCATAGAAGATGTGCAATTGGTGACAAGTACAGCTTCTACCCATTTGATACAGTAGTCAACAGTAACTATGATGTATGCCTTCCCATTTGAAATGGATGTGATGGGACAAAGAAGTTAATGCCCCATATGTCAAAGGGCTTCACTGGTTGGATCCACTACTGAGGTCCCTCCATACAAGCTATCTTCCCACCATTTCATTGACAGAGATCACAGGAGCAGACAAAGTGGTGAGCATCCTTGAAAATTATTGGCCAATAATACCCTACCATGAGGATCTTAATGGTCATGCATCTTCCAACATATTGGCCCCCACAAGGGCCCTCATGAGCATCCTAGATGACATGTAGTTGATCAACATGAGGAACATACCAATGGACCAAGCCATCGATGCACACATTGTAAAGATGACTATTAATCTCCATGAAGCATTTTTCCTATTGAAGGAACTATTTTTTTCCTTTTGTCCAACTCTTGTGGTCTTTTCTGAGTGAGAAGGTAAGTGAGAATGCCATCATACCAATTAGGTTCATGGGACATTTTCTCAGTTATAGCCATAGCAAGGAAAAGTTCATTAGGAAAATAATCTAAAAGTAGGTTCTCCTCCCATTTTTTGTCCCATCTTAATCTAAACAAGTGATCAGCAACCATGTTCTCAGTTCCTTTTTGATCTATCATTGTGATATCAAATTCTTGTAAGATCACAAGCCACCATACAACATGTGGGCTCACTATTAGCTTGTTCATGAGGAAGCAAATCACACTATGATTTGTTTGCATAAACACCTTGTATACAAGCACATAGTACTTGAATTTTTCCAAGGTAAACACCACTACCATCAATTCTTTCTCTATGGTTGTGTAGTTAAGCTATGCACCCACAATGCTTTGGTTCACATAGTGGATATAATAAGGATTTTTTTAATCATCCAACTATGTAAGCATGACTCCCAAGGTATAATTAGATGCATCCATAATGATGTGAAAGGGCCTAGACTAATCAAGTGCTCCTAGAATTGGAGTCTCCATGAGCCTTTGCTTGAGTTGCTAGAATGAATTCTTTCATCCCTTGGTCTAGATAAATGGAGCATGCTTCTTTTTAAGGTTCATCAACAATTTGGAAATCTTAAACAAACTATCTATGAAGCACTAATAGTTGCTAGTGTGACCAAGGAATGAATGGATATCTTTAATAGTTTTTGGCTAGCTAGTAATTGCTTGGATTTTCCTTATTTTTTCAAGATCCATCTCAATCCTCACTTATGATATTTTGTGCCCCAAAATAATGCACTCATAGACCATCAAATGGATCTTCTGCTAGTTGAGCCAAAGGTTTATCTCCACACACCTTTTTATCACTTGCTGTGGATGGTCTAGAGCTTGCTCAAATGTAGCCCCATAGGTGGAGAAGTCATCCATGAATACCTCCACCTTTCTATTAATCTACTATTGAAAGGTACTCAAGACAAGGCATTGGAAGGTTGTAGAGGTATTACATAGATCAAATGACATCTTTTTATATGCAAATGTTTCCCAAGGACTTGTGAATGTTATTTTGGCCTCATCTTCTAATGCAATTTGGATTTGGTTATAGCCACTATAACCATATAGAAAGTTGTAAAAGTAATGTCCATAAATGGTGTCTAATACCTAGTCCACAAATGGCAATGGAAAATGATCTTTGTAGGTTTCCATGTTCAATAGCCTAAAGTTAATACAAACCCTCCACTTGCCACCTTTTTTGATACTATTATGAGTGGGCTAATCCACTCACTATCTACAATCATCTACCTTGAGGAGTTACTTACTCTCCTTGATAATTTTATTTAATTTGGGGTTCAATTATTGTTGTAGCTACCTCTTTGGCTTGATGGAGGAATTTTTATAGATGCAGTGTTGGCATATCCATGGATAAATTCTAGTTAGCTCATGATATGACCAAGCAAAGGTTGTTGGCCATTTATTGACCACCTTCAATAGCTTCTCTTTTTGTTCAAGAGCAAGGTTGGCATTGATTATCATTAGCTTTTCATTATTTAGAAAAGCATATTCCATGTTAATAGGTAGAGTTTTCAACTATAAGAACCCTTGCTTAAAAGTCTTACGGATTTCCAACTCTTCCCAATTGATATCATTAGGTTCATTAGAAAGTTGACAATGGATCTGCTGCATTTCATCCATGCCTTTAATGTAGGCACTTATTAGGCTCTCAACTAGTTCCATGCACATGGTTGAGCTACTTACAAATTCAATGATTAGCCACTAGGTGTCCTATTTATTGGCTACTGTGTATAGGCGCCTTTAAATTTCATACACATCTACACACTACTTGCATGTTGTGATTATTGCACTTTTTATGAACCGTAGTTTTTGTAAACTATTGTGCCATGAATCACTATACATGATGCATGGAACTCACTTCCTCTCTACCTTTCAAAAATCATTTTCTTTGAAAATTTCCAAGGAAAAGTATCTGATGTCCAACATTGCATTAATTGTACTTAGCCAAGCCCTTCCCATGATGATTGGGAAGTTCCACTTATAGTTGTCAACTTGGATCACTAAGAAATCGATAGGATAAGACCATCCATAGTTAGTGGTTATAATGTCCTCCACCAATCCTAATGGAATAGGGATGGACTAATCTACCAACTTAAGATAAATTTTTCTCTTTTTGAGAGGAGGTGATGAGCCACGATATCATATACATGATATCACATCTGCGATATCGTGTCTGCCCCTGCAATATCGCATATGTGATATCGCAGCCCACTGCAATGTTTATAAATAAGAGGTATATTTCCTTGTTTTAGGCATCTATACTTAGACCTTAGCCAAACTATAGCAATTTTACCATTCTAGAGTTAGAATAATTTTCATGTGCCCGTAGTAGGAGTCTTAAAGTGAACGGATCTTTATTCGAGAAAATTGTACCTGAGAGCACATTTGTGTACAGCAATAAAGATGAACTTTTTGATAAACCTTGTAGCATGTGGAATAAGCTAAATAGGATTTAATTATTGTTAATGTTTAAATGCTTTCCTAGATAATTAATATCTCTCAACCCTTGACTCTCCTAGTTAAGTGCACTCAGTACGAATGCTTCGAGTACGTGTGTAATGCTTGGTAACCCAGTAACGAGTAGCGTTTGGTAATTCCAATAGCATTGAATTGGTTCAGGGTGTGTGTGGAAAGTGGGAATAGATACTAGTGCTAGGACAATTAGAACTTAGTTAGTAAATAGTTAATGAAAGTTAGTCACTTAGTTCTCTTCACCTTCTCCTGTTAGCATAAGACATTAAAAAGAGAAAAGATATAAAAATCATATACCTCAAGCTTACTTAACCATACCATCATGACAATACAAATAAGTTTGGGAAGATAACGATTGACTAACCTTAAGTGTTCCATTAAGGTGCGTAAGAACTTAATCCTTGGAGTTTGACCGGATCGCATGTGAGATGTTCATATTTGTATGGTTGAGTGTGGGGGTACCTTGCCACTCATCATTGGCACCGTTGTTGGGAACTTAGTTGTTTGTGCACTACGTAGAACATAGGAAATCATTCATATCATTGGAAGCTAGAACGAACCCTTAGGATTGATCAAAAGAAAAATAAAATAACAGTAAATAGCACATCGAACAAGACAAAAATGTCTTCTTCTTTGCACAAAAGAACTTCACCACCTAGGAACAACACAAGAGACAGTCGGCGGCACAATACATGTAACCAAGATTCACCAATTCCTCAACAATTCTGTGTGGTATATATTCATCATGATGAGTATATACCCGACTTTACCTTTATTCTCCTTCAAGATGAACAACTGCGTTGAAGAGACTTGGAGGGTAACATAGTGTTGCCTCCAAACCAAGTAATCCCCAACATGCTTCTTCATCCTCTCGCATGAATAGGCATGTTACAATTATATGTGGAATATGTTACATGTGATTACGACACAAGGGACTACCATCCCACAGAAGTGCAATGTCAATGGGACTTGTGACAGGAGAGTGACCACACATCTTTGAAGGGAAAAGGACCCCATAATGCTCCACCCATCTTAACCAAAATTGAGGGTGGTGAAATTATTTCAATAGGTTCCCCACCAAACGATTTTCCCCCTCCTAATGATGGTGAGGGGGTGGTGTATCAGAACCTCCACTCCACAATTCAAAATCCTGGTTCTGATCCCCACAAACACCAAGTGTTCAACGAGGGAACACAAACACATGAAAAGGGTGGGCATTCTGATTGTCATCACGATCAGGGCTAGGACCACCGAAGAGAAGGTAGGAAACATCATCATGGAAATGGTTCTCCTTCTTCTTCACCTTCATCATCACATTCACCCTCTCCTTCAGTATCAGGATGCAGTCATAAAGAACCTAATCATGAGCATAAGGGTAAGTAGAGTGAGAAACCTCGATGAGAGAGTTCGGAACAAGGATGAGTGCATTTTAGAGAATCACAACATAGAAGAAGGGAGAGTAGGGAACCATGTAGACATCACAGAAACTATGAAGGAAATGACCATGAAGAACCCCTACTTGGCAACCCGAAGCATGTTAGATATCATGGAGGCCATAAGAATTTCCACAAGGTACCAAAAAGATAGCAAGATCAAGAGGTTAGACATGAATAATATTCCACAATTTGAGGGGGGATACAACGATGATCCTCAGAACCAGTTACAGGCATTTCACAATGCATGTTCCTTGCAGAACATCAAGAAAGAATGGAAAAAGCTAAAGTTATTCCCAAGAACACTAGTAAAAGAAGCGAAAAGTTGGTACAGGTTCTTAGAACCGGAATCCATTTGAAGGTGGAGTATGATGCTAGAACTATTTAATGATAAGTATCAAACATACTCCTGGGTGTCCAATCTATGAAAGAAAATCCAAGGATGGAAGCAAGAAAGTCATGAACCCTTGGATGCTGCCATGGGCCAATATTATGCACTGCTACATCATTGCTCGGGCCATGGTTACTCGTAGCAGGATCAACTACGCAATCTAGGAGATGGACATAGGCACCAAACCAGGAGAACTCTTGGAACATATGCCCAAGGGAGATTATCAAATCTTAGGTCCCATTAGGTTCATAGATTGTTGGAGTAAGTAGCCAAAGAAGAAGGGGAGCTACATAAAAGAGAAAGTGTAGAAGAGTACAACCACGATCCTTCCCTCCAAAAAAGGGGAGTGAGATTCTATGAGGAGGAGGAAGAGTCACCACTCGAAGAGATGGTGAATAGGAGAACCTTTCCGCTCTAAAAATTAACAACATAAGTGTTGGAAAAGGTAGACCAAATGTGGGACTCATTAGATAGTATATTTGAAACTATTCTCAAAATTGTAGAGGAGTCTAAGGAGTGAAGTAGTGACTTTGATAAAAAGAAAAAGAGGGACATGGACCATGTGCATAAAAAAGGTAAGGGTAAAATGGCCATCACCGAAGAGGTTGTGGATTCTGATACGGACAATGATAGTGGATGTGAGAAATGCCAATATGACCATCCTAAGGGATGTTTCCCAGTAATCTCACATCTGCAAGAGTCTGGGGTATATGCACTTAATCCATGACTTAACAAACGACAAGAACCTCAACGGTGACCTTATCCCCAAGGTAACCCAAGGAAATTTCACCAACCATTAACGTATTATCCAAGTGGAACTCCACCACAACATATTGAGCAACACTAGCAGTGGCAATACCCACACTCATAGGGGATGCCATCGCCAAGGCAACAATACCCTTACTGGCAATCGGATCCATATGGCTATTACGTGCAGTAGCCAATCTCTCCATGTGACTCCATTGGTCATGTGACACCACAATGTCACTACCAAGATCGGGAGTATTATAGAACTCCTTCTCCTAGGAGAGACAACCCACATACATACCATCCTCCAAATCCATCTGCAACTCTCACACTAATAGCTCCATTACCACTCACTCTAGCGATGCAAGGGGAGCTCCCCAGTCAACCATAGAAACGCACTGCTACGAGAGCTATGAATCTTCAACCCACTACTAGTTCTAAGAACCGTACAAAGAGAAGACCTTTCTTCAGAACTAGCAGCCCAACCAAGCTCTCACAATCACAAGCTATTGAGGCTCTGAATGCTTCTCCATCAAATAAGGCTTCGGAGCTTCGTTCAAATAAAAAATAGAGCTTAACGCACACGGTTATGTTAACACATGTCGTGACTGACTAGACTAAGGAAGCCCACCTTCCCAGGAAATTCTCTGATCCTAGAAGTCCTTTAATCTATCTCCAAGTCACTGGGAATGAACCATGTAAAGCTCTTCTAGACTCAGGTTCCAGAGTCAACTTAATATCATAAGAGATATATAAAGCCTAGAACCTGTCTCCACTAAAGAAGAGAAATATTCGCTTAGAGCTAGATGACTAGTCCATCACTGTCCCCTTGGGACTGGTGGAGGACATCGTTACCACTGTGTGTGGGTGGTCATACCTAGCTGATTTCCTAGAGATACAAGTAAACAATGACAAAGGGGACTTCCCAATAATAATGGGAAGGGCATGGCTAAGTACCATAAACACATGCCTAGAAATCCGCTATCTTTCCCTAGAAATATCTAAGAAATTTTTTTTTGGAAAGATCGAGAGGAAGAAAGTTCCATGCATCATATACAATGATATAGGGTGTGATTGTGTACAGGAATGTTCAACATTACCTGGATGCAATCGGTGTGCACAAGAAATTAACATACACAAGTGCCTATATGTAGAAACCACACAACAAGAAAACACCCAATGGTTAATAGCTAACTAGGAGAGCAACACATCAACATGCATGGAACTAACTAGGGGAACAACTTGCACCCATGTTGAAAGCATAGATACATTGGAGTAAGAGTGTCGTCAACTTCCAATCCTTAACCTAAAAACATCAATTGGGGGAAGTTGGAAACTCCTAAAAAATTCAAGAAATTTCTCTGATAGGAGAATACTAGTCAATGTGCAATAGACCAAACCTTATCATGAATCTAGAATGATCAATGCACATAGTACATTGGAGAAAGGACAACCTTGCTCATTATTTTGGATCTCCTCCTTTCAACTTAGTCATGGGGGAGATAGCCACCTATGTTGATCAATCGAGACCCTCAGTTTCTTTTTAAGTTTTTTTTTTGACAAATTTCTTTAACTTTTCTTGTTTTTTTTGCAACATCATTCATACTTTTTTTGTTTATTTATGCATTTATTTATTTCGTTAAGTTTGTTACCTAATAAGTGCTCTTGAAGATGGTATGAACTGTATTTCATTGATTGCTAATGTTTAGTTTTTACCTTTAAGTTATAATGTTGATACTAAGATGTGGTTCTTTTGGTACAATAGGCAATGAGTCCACTTCATCCATACATCCATGAATTTCTATGGTCTCTCTTGGATTGGAACTGTACAGTCCCTTTTCCTTAAAGAATAAGAGCTATCAATGAATCGATGACTCGGTATTTCTCAAACTAAGGAAGGACTCAAGGATAGAAAGGGTGTGATGCCAAGGGGACTTAATACATTTGTGTTGGCCATTCTCTTGGGTTCTTGGATATTTTCTTCTTGAGTTTTCCTTACCATTCTAACGTTGCTCCATTATTAGGAAGCTAAGCCAATAAAAATAATAATAAGTCTTTGCGTGGTGTGGTTCTCACGCAAAGAAAAAAAAGTGAGAATTTAAAGCACACCCCTTAGATGAAATAATCATATGGTCTATAAGAACTGGTTATGGAACTAAACAAACATGTTCCCTTTAACTAAGGCCCTTCCTCGCTTCCTACTCCCTCCTTTTTTATTTCATTGGAATGGTGGTGACTCTTTGATGGAGGCATTTATGTTACTTTAGGAGGATGGATTGGCCAAATGTATTAATGCAAAGCCACTAGATGTGGTTGGTTTGAGGTTAGATTTGGAATGAGATCTACTAAGTCACATTAACCATTATTAGAAAAGGGGTTGTACACCACCTTGTTCTTGAGACTCCATTCCATTCTCTTCTTCCATTCTTCTTTCTCAATTTTTCACCTCATTATCGGTTGTATCAATAGTCCATATTTTGGTTGATGCATTGTTTTCTTTTTGGTAAATTCTTGTGGTTAAGACTTTATCTCTTTCCTCCAAATGGCATTTCTAGAGCTTATGGACTCTTTGAATGTGGGATTGTCAGGGCATTAAGGGCATGAGCTTGCTTTGGGGAGGACCCACTAGCATTCCTATTTGGGGCATCAGTTCATTTCTTTCCCTGAAACATTTTTGCAATCAACACTTATTTTGTTCATTACCATCCCTGACATCCATTTTATTGGTGTGGCCATTTTTTCTTTTTGTCTATCTTTCTTATTCCTTATCTTTTTCCATTCTCTCGCTACTGGAGGTTCGCTCTTAGTCATGGGGGTCCTAGTCCAATTTTTTTGATTTCTCTTAACCCCTACACCTTGGGTAGTCACCA
>MNCI01008071.1:279044-303332 GCA_015680685.1 Gnetum montanum | reverse complement strand
TTTTGTCATGTGCTGTAATGATGATCCATTCACATGTCACCCCATTCACCATTAGTATCATTCAAGTCAATAATCCCATAGCTTTCCGATATTTTGTAAGGAGCTCAAGGATGAGTTTTCATTTAGTCATGGGGGTATGATGAGCCATGATATCACATCCACCCCTACGATATCACGTACACGATATCACAGCCCGCCGCAATGTCTATAAATAAGAGGCGGATTTCCCTATTTTAGGAATCAAGAATTAGACCTTAGCCAAACTATAGAAATTTTACCATTCCAGAGTTAGAATAATTTCCATGTGCCCACAGTACGAGTCTCAAAGTGAACGGATTTTTATTTGAACAAATTGTACTTGAGCACACATTTGTGTATGACAATAAAGACAAAATTTTTGATAAACCTTGCAGCATGTGGACTACGCTAAATAGGATTTAATTATTGTTAAATGCTTAAATGCCTTCCTAGATAATTTATATCTCTCAAGCGTTGATTCTCCTAGTTAAGTGAACTCAGTACGACTGCTTCGAGCACGTGTGTAACGTTTGGTAACCCAGTACCAAGTAGCGTTTGGTAATCCCAGTAGCGTTGCACTAGTTTAGGGTGTGTGTAGCAAGTGGGAATAGATACTGGTGCTAGGAAAATTAGAACTTAGTTAGTAAATAGTTAATGAAAGTTAGTCACTTAGTTCTCTTCACCTTCACCTATTAGCATAAGACATTAAAAAGAGAAAAGATATAAAAATCATATACCTCAAGCTTAATTAACCATACAACTATGATAGTACAAGTAAGTTTGGAAAGACAATGATTGATTAACCTTAAGTGTTCCATTAAGGTGCATAAGCACTTAGTCCTTGGAGTTCGACTGGATCGCACATGAGACACTCATATTCATATGGTTGAGTGTAGGAGTACCTTGCCACTCATGAGGAGGCAAGTTTTAGGCTTTGTACATTTCATGAAAGATAAAATTCACACTAGAACTCAAATCTAGAAGAGCCTTGAAAGGCTCATTCCTAATGATTTGTAGGTAAATTAGGAAACTTCTAAGATCAAATATTTTCTTGGGAAGGTGAACAACCTTAATTTAATTTGAGACTATGTGGGTTAACATGAAAATATGGATCTTTGGAAGAATTTGGTTTAAGAGGATCTTAAAAGATTATGTCGAGGATGAAGGAGAAACATGGCTATTAGTCATGTGTGTCTATAAGGGATTTATAGAACTATTGGTTTGGAAGAAGGATATTTTCTAGGGTTTATTTTTAGAACCACTTAGTTGAGGAGCTAGGTGTTAGTTAACAGCCCTAGTAATATTATGTTGCTATGGCTAGGTTGGAATTTCACCCTACATTGATGAAGCAGGTGGTAATTGAGTTGAGGGTAGAGTAACATGTGTAGAAGGATGAGGAGGATAATGAGAAAATGGGGATTCCCCTCTTGAATATTTGGCTCTGTAATATTGAAGAGGGTAGTAGTGATGCTGGAATGAAATGTTATTCGAAGAGTTACATAGAGAAATGGGTTGCTAAACATAGTTCCCATATGAATCAGGCTACCAGTCAAGGTATTGTTGCCTTGGTGGTGGCATCTCCCATGATTGTGGGTGCTACCTATACTGACCTAAATCATCGGTGTAAGGTTGGAAGGGAAACAAACACTGAGAGATCGTTGGGCAGCCATAGCTGACCTTGCCTTCACCCGAGGGCAAGCTAGAAAAGTAAACGAAGGTAGAGTGCCTTGGATGATCTACATGCAAATCAACCAAGGACTTCCCCGAGCATAAGCTACGGCTAGTGCTGGGGTTATCGTAAACGGTATGTAAACGGAATGCAGATGGCGACATGAAATGTAAATAAAGTGTATTGAATTATGAATAAAGCATAAATAAAGCTAAAAAATGTAAATGCGAGGCAATAATGGAACTGTATTATATTGTTTAAAAAAATGTGCACCGGTCAAAGCGTAGTTGCACAATTATGGATGGCAAGTCAAATGCCTAGCCCCGGAAAGATATTACACAATGATGCGACGATGAAATGGGATGAACGTGAGAAGAACTTGGAAGCCAACAATCGGATGTGCTGAGTGCCCAAGGATTACAGGTTATGTCTTCCTTTAGAATTACCAATCTCTCCAATCTATGCCTCTTCCAATCTTCTTCTTCTTCTTGTCCTCCTCTCTTGCCTTCTCTCTTGCTTGCCCTTTCTCTTGCTGCCTCCCTTCGTTTGTGTGAATTGATAGGGTATTTATAGGGTTGGGCTAGGGTTTGGCTAGGGTTTTCAAGAATGGAATCAACAGTTGGAAGATGAGAGAAAAATAGATCTAGTGACATGTGTCCCATGAATAGTTGGCACGAGTTGGATGTGTGTTGGAAATTTGCCTTCTTTGACCAGATTCAATGTATTTGTGTTGGATAGTTGTGCACGAGTTGGATGTGTGTTGGATATTTGCCTTCTTTGACCAGATTTAATGTATTTTACAATTTGTGGGTCATTCAAGCCCATGAAAATACAAATAATTTAGACAAGCCCTTAAATGATAAAAATTTACAAAGAAAATCAAGGAGGATTAACTTTGCCTTACTTGTCTAGCACCCAGCGTGACCTCCAAAACTTGCAATTTTAGGCTGAAATCTGGAATTTTTAAAGGTTGGGACCCATAGTTATCAATAGTGGACCTTGTGGACAACTTACACCCTTAAAATCAAGTCATTTTGGCTTAGTTTTGGGGCTCTAAAAATTGGTGACCCTGATCCTTACGCTGTGCAATGTCTGAAAAAGTAACCCCGGCATCACCAAGCCAAAATGGCACTTTTGAGGCCAAAATCTTAATTTTTTGGAGGCTGGGAGCTACTGGGGACCTTGGTGAAGGTCATGGGAGGTCCTTGTGCTCAATTTTGACTTGTTTTAACTCAATTTTGGTGCTCCAAAAGTTGGTGATGCTAATCCTTACGTTGTGTAGCGTCTGAAAAAGTAACCAAAGTGTACTTAGCCAAAAAAAAAATATTTTGAAACTAAAACTTTTGATTCTGGATGCTAGAAGTTGGTGCAGTTTCCTACGGGTCCCAGGGGGACCTTGCCTGTTGAATCATGGACCATCGGGGGCTGTTTTGAAGGCCTCCAAGTTTGGTCATGTTGTACTCATGTTGGGCAGTAGCATGACTTAGCTTAATTCTTGTCTAAAAGTGCTAGGCCAAAATTAGTGGTGTTTCACTACCATTGATGGTATTGCTCATAAGGTTGTGGTGGAGCTCTACTTGGATAATAGGCTTGTTGTTGGTGAAACTATTTGGCGTTGCCTTAAGGATAAGGCAACCTTCTAGGTGCTTGCCTTGTTGCCAATCTAGGATTTAGAGTATAGTCCCTAGACTCCTACAAGTATGACACAATGGAAAAACATCCTAAAGGATGTTCATAATGGTAGATGTAACATCCATCATCATCATTTGATTTTGGAGCCCCCAACCTCCTCTACAACAGTAGCCTTGTCCTTAGCCCTTTGGTAGGGCATGTTTAGCTTCCTTCCTTCTCCTATGATCATGATAATTACTTTGCTCGGGTTCCTCTACTATTTTTAGAGTAGTTTGGAACTTGTCATCTAGGGAATCCCACATTTTATCTACCTTAGATGAAATTTTGGAAATAGACTTATGAATCAGTAAGATCTTTCATTGAACAACTTCATCAAGCAATGCCTCCTCATTGTCATAGAACTGAACCTTTCTTGTATGGATAAAAGGATCCTAGTTATGCTCTTTCATACATTTTTCTTTTTCTTAACTCTCCTTCTTCTTTGGAAACTAAATTTATTAGCCTTTGAATTTGATGGACCCTTAATTCCAAAAGTCACCCTTAGGCATAGACCCCAAGAGTTCTCCTTGTTTTTGTGCAAAGTCCATCTATTATATGGAAAAGCTGCTCCTATTGAGAATAATCATGGCTAGGGCATTAGTGCAAGAGAGAATAGTACTTGCCTATGGTTGCATCCAAGGGTTCATGTGTTTCTTGTTTTCAACATTGGATCCACTTTCTTAGGTTGGACAATCTAGAGTACATTTAATACTTGTTATTGAAGAGCTCAAGAATCGTACTTCATCGATAGATTAATTCCAACTCCAAAGAATAGTACCAAATTTCAACTTCTTTAATGAGCATCCTTAGGAATATCTTTAGATTTTTCTATTCATTTTCAACATTCTGCAAGGAATAGGCATTGTAAAAGGCTTGAAGATGATTCTATGGTTCTGAGTTGTATTTTCCTTCAAACTTGGGGATATTGTTCATATCTAACTATTTAATTCTACAATCTTTCAAATGGCTCATTTGGATTCTCACGACCTCTATAATATTCAACATATTTCTAGTTACAAGTAAAAGCTCATCATCATCATAGCCTCTATGATGCCCATGATGTCCATGATGTCCTCTGCTTCCCCTCCTTTTATGGTGGTGGGCCTTCCTTGATTGCCCACACTCCTAGTCTCTACTAGTTTAGTAAGCCTTATGATCATCTCTATCCCGCTAGTCACCTGCATCATGGTCACCTCCTCTGTGGCTTTAGTTAGAGCTTGAGAAGGAAGAAGAGGATGTCGAAAGTGAAGAAGAGGGAGGAGATCCAACACTAGCATGGTGCTTGGTATCCCCTCTTCTTTGTTCATGGCCATGAACATCATGTCTATCCACGTTCCTACCTTGAATCCTGCCTTTGGAGTCACCATGGTCATGGAACCCATTCTTGCCTGAACCAAGATTGTTTACAGTGGATTTTAAGTTTTGGTTCAAGCCCCCCTCATCAAATTCAAGGGAAGGAGAGTCATTAAATTAAGAATCCCCAAAAAGGGATCCTTTTTTTCTTTTTGGCCTAGTAGGAATAAGGGGTTATTGAACCATTTTCCCTTCAATGCTTTGTAATGTCTCTCCATTTGCAGATCTCTCTTGTGTTATGCCTTAGTGGAATGATAATCCTAATAGTCATGGTCCTACACAACATATTTATCATTGAGCCCCTAGATGCCCAACCTCATAAGAGTTTAGAGTAGCATCGTAGGAACTAATTGCTTAGGAAGCAACACAATGTTACCCTCCATGTGCCTCCACCATAGCTATTCATCCTAGTGTAGGATGAAGGTGAAGTCTAGCACATAGTCATTGGGATGAGTATATACCACTATGCATTGTTGGGGCACTGGCTGATTTGACCCCCATGCCTTTGTTGATTAGATGTATGCATGAACAACAATGAAGAATCAACCTTATGAGAAGAATCCATTTTAGCTTTGAAAAGAAAACTAGCATTCTCATCACTATTATTTTTATTCTTAATGATTGTAACTTTAAGGTTCCATAGACTTTAGCTCTCTTAGTATAGTAGGTCTAGGCATTGAATCTCAAGGACATGATTGTTGTCTTCCCAGTTTCACTTATGAGGTGTGAGGTATGTTTAAGTGTAACAAAGGCACATGATTTTGTTTAATTTTATTGTTTTCATTAATTTTTCCTAAGTGCTGGAAATAAAGTAATTAAATGTTTAATTATTCTAATAATTAACTAATCCTTAACTAATTGTAACATAAGCATCTGTTCCCACTTTTCATGCACATCCTAAACACATTACAATGCTACTAGGTTACCAAGAGTTAGGCATTACTAAGATTACCAAGCGTTAACGTATGCTCAAACTGATTGTACTTATGTATGTTAATTAATCACTATTAATTAATTACTTAGAAAAATTAAAGTAAATTTCATGAATATTAAATGCATAAAGTAAACATTAAGCTAATCCAAGTGCTACAAGGTTTGATAAAAAAAGCTTGTCTTTATTGTCATCTACACTAAGGTGCTCAGGTACATTAGTGCTCGAATAAGGATTTGTAGACTTTCCAACTCCTATTATGGGTAGTTAGAAAATATTCTAAATTTAGAGAAAACAAACTACAAGAGCTTCCTAATAACTAATGAATGAAATTTTTAGATCATGCATCCAAGTGTTGTATTTATATGTAGGCATCCATCCCACAATATTGAGCATCTGATAACATAGCATGTGCTACAATATCAGAGCTTCGATATTGTAGTTGTTAAAGAATATGATTTATCACTACCCTTGTTAGTGAACATTTTGTTTCATTTCTTAACTCATGTTTAACTTCTTATATTTTTTAGGTATCTCACATGGTGTTTGTAGAACATCTTATTCTTGTTATGCTTTTTTATCCCACGCTTCCTAAGTTGAAGGTTCATCTTTCAATCTTTTAATTTTTCTCTTTGTTACCAACTAGATTTTGTTCTTGACTTGCAATATGTTTGTTAACTTTTTCACTTTATTATATTCTCTTCAAAATATGTTGGGTCTTTCATTATTTCTAAGAATATTGCCTTTTTGATTTTAACCTTTTCTAGCTCCAATTGACCCTCAGCATATGAATCTCTCTACTTATAACATCTTTCTCCTTGCAAGTTTTCTTAAACTCATCTAATATCTTTGTGTTAGCACTTGTCTAATCAAAAACTATGGTGATGAGTGGTAAGGTACCCCTACACTCAATCATATGAATATGAGCATTCATGCATGATTTGATCAAACTTCATAGAAGGGCTAGTTGTGGTATCTAAATAGTTACACATTGATCGCAGTTCGCTGTCTTTCCACCTGGACTAGTATTTGCTTTGTCACATATGGTTTAGTCCAGAGTGAGGTGTATCATGTGGTCCTAAACTAGTGCTACTCCTAGAGGCAATATAAAATAACTTTAATTAAGCTAGGAGGAAAAGGGAGAGAGAGTTAAGCTAATAGGACATAGGGGGAGAGAATCTAGACTAGCCTAAGTGCGATGAGCATCCATGCCTTAACCATTTGTACACATCTTGGACCTTGTGTATGACTACTACTAGAATTACCAAGCACATATCCTAGGTACACTACTGGGATACCAAGTAGTCACATTTAAATGCTCGTGATTAAGTCGTACTCATTCTGCGTTTACTAATAGGGATAGGAGTTGAGGTTAAAGAAGTATTAAGTAAGAAAAAAATAAATAACAATTAAATAATTAAACTAAGTGAATTCTACAATGATGAAGTAATATTGATCTTTATTTCTGATTATGTGCATGTCCAAGTATGTCACACTCGAATAAAGGTACCATATAATTACAATCATCACACTACAGGCATGCACTAGGGAAAAAGGGTTCAGAAGAACTAAAAATGAAAACTAACCTCTAACTAAACTATGAATTGACTGACTCCCTAACTCCTTTCACCTACATGTGTATTTATAGGCCTGCACAATGGTCGTAATATCGTGTACTTGATATCTCTAGCCAGGTTGCGATATCACATACCCGATATCATGGATCTGATATCAGAGCCTAATGAATCATGATTCATCCTACCTCCATGATTGAATGAAAACTCATCCTCGATTCATACAAAATTAGAACAAGCCCCATTAATTACATAGTGGATAGGTATGGGATTATTGATTGACTAGAAAATTTTCATGCTACAGTGGAGAATTGAATAGAACAAAATTGGGACACAAACACAAAATTACAAAATTGCAAAATTGCAAAATTTTATTGGAACTCATGTGGTTCCAAGTGGCAATGGCTCCTCCATGGGCCATTTCCCTTTGTCTTGTGCTCCAAGTTTTGGGATTTGGTGGCTTTGAAGGAGTGCCTGGAGTTTTTCCTCTTTAGTTTGGGGATCCTATCTCATCCATGCTGATACTCCAATGTTTGATAGAGTTGGCACTTCCCATGGACATGGCAGTCGCAGAAAAATTTGATTTGCTTTGACGTACCAAGATGCAAAAAGCTGTTATTCCTTCTCGTAGGCTCTGGCCTTATCCTTATAGTCTTATTAATCTGTAAGTCATCAAGCCAAGTCTACTATGACATATTTTTGCTCTTGGTAGCTAGCCTTAACCACCTCCAATTCAGAATTTTCCACTTCTAGCCTTTGCAATATTTTCTTGTGTTCTACAAATTTTGTTTCATATTTGGTGTAGGTGATAGCTACCTACTTCTCTAGCTCTATTCTTGGGTGTCCCGCTATTAACATGGCTAAGTTGGCATATCACAAGTTTGCCAATTCCATGTACTCTATAAGATCTTGGATATGTAAGTCCTAGCTTTTGAGCTTTGCATGGTGGGTGAATGCATATGTGTCCAATATGGCCTACCAATTAGTGTGTTGAGCACTAAAGGCATTAATGTGGGCCTTGGTCATATGGATCTCTTTCTCAATGATTTTCTTATACATCCCCACCTAGTCTCTGAAATGCTCTTTTAATTTTTCATGCAACCTGGCCTCATTTTGCCATGTGCTTATGTCAATGACCATCTTCTAATGGATTGCACATACCTCCTTCATTGAGAGGGTTTAATTCTCTCTAGCTAAGTGATTCATGTCTTGGTTGATCCTAACCAACTATTCTCGTAATTGTTGAAAATTTTCTTCAGGAAGATTTTTCTATTTCTCCATAGTGGACAACCAAAGATTATCTATAGTAAGCTATTTATTTTCTTCTTGCAACGCCTTAAGTACTTTAGCATGCACGTATGTTTGTGCTTGTGCCTTGAAAGCATCCTAATCAGCCTTCTCCTTTTCCTCCACCACTCTCTTATTATTCGTCAATAGTTTATTGAGTTTCTCTATCCTGAAAGTGTCCAACTGGTCCATGGGAATGAATTGAGATGGGTCCCACTATGCAACTTGTAGGGTAACGAGCCTTTCCTGGAGTCTTGCCAACTCTGCCTCCACATGCTTGGCCCTGATCTCTATCATGACCAAATTTCCTTTGGTGGAGATGAGGTTTGATTGCATCACTGTAACATCTTGTGGGATGTCAAACAAGAACATCATTACTTGTCCTATTTGTAGCAATCGATCAATAACATGCTCATGCTCCGTAGGAGTCATTGAGGGATCAACCATAGTTTGAGCATTGCATGCTCCTGTGAAATCTGCTGGTGGCACAACAAGAACATTGAACGATTCCTTGATGTAGTCCTTAACCACTTCTATGACTTCGGCTACATCTTGGTGCTACATGACCACTACTATGGCACCTTCACCAATCTCTAGTTGCACTTGAAAGGATGTAACATTCCCTAAAATCTATTGTGACCAATGTGTCTCCCCTCCTCTTATCTAAATAGATACTTCACCCTATGCATGATCTATAGAAATTGTGGGCCATATGAAATCATCGATAATGCGAAAGAGATTTGCATCATCACGACTTCGCCAACTAACTATCTTAGCAATGGCCCTAAGATGGCTCATCAATGGTCGATAATCCTACGACAGTGGTGGAAGTTGTTCTCATTGGCTCATGTTGGGCCTTGCTCCTTGTTGTTGACTAGGCCTTGTACTTGGGAGTTGGCTAGGCCCTATAGTTTGAGTTGTAGTGGGCTCCACCATATGTTCTTGTTCTGGCTCTAGTGTCTTACTAGCACTCTTCCTTTGGGCTGGTGTCTTTAGTAATTCAGCAAATGAAACATTTTGGGCTCTTTTGGGGACATCATTGGTGTACCCTAGAATTCTAGCATGCCTACATAGCTTCCTAATGAGACAAGAAAAGGGCAACATGAACTTCGCTATCTTGCATTCTTCAAATTGCCTCAAGATCTCCATGAGATATAGATGGGGAAGGTTAGCATTAACCTTTCCCATCAATATCACACTTCCTCTTGCTGCATACATTAATATTTTTTTTAATCCTTTCATGAGGAAGATGTGATAAGTGCCAATTTTGAAATATATTCTTTCTTCTAGTGTCAACTCCCCATATGTCTTATCCTCTTTGTCGTACACCTTGTCCAACTAGATTCTTCATGCATTAGAATTGGAGTGAGTGGAAAGATGAGTAACTTTTGGCCTTGTATTCAAAAGGTTCAATAGTTTCAAAACGGCCTTGGTGAAAAAATCTATAGACACACCACAAATTTCAACTATAGTGCCATCTTCTTTATTATGCCAAAATTGGTATGTTTCTTCTAAGTACCAGACACCACTTTCACAGAGGTTGGTCCATAATGGAGACCCTTTGAGTTGGTCCCTAATGACCTCAGGAGAAAACTCCATGAAGGGTCCAAAGTTTAGTTCCATGATCATAGCTGCTAACATGGATCTTTCATGGATTTCCTACATGCATTCTGGGGACAACATGAGATGTTGTCCCTGTTTAGGCACTGTAGTAGCTCCTGCTTCCACCTATCTCGATTGCATAGTAGCAGGAGGCTTTTGATGGATGCGAAACAATTACACCTTCTACTCTACAGTTTCTTAGGAGATGGTTGGCCTCTACCTTTCCTTGGTTACTTGGACACACCTTGAGAGGGTCCTTCTTGTTATCCACATTTAGGGATCATCTACAATCATATGGGGTCAATCATTAGTAAGGTTGTTTACAAAAGTTGAGTTATACCTTACTTCTTGCCTTAATGAGTTCATTTTCTTATTTTTTGTAATTTAGAGTTAAGAAATTTTGTAAAACTATCCCTTAAAATTTTTAATATTGGGCCCAATTCAATTATGTGGCTTCAATATTTAATTTCCTGATGTAGGTGAGGAGATAAGATTATTTTTGGCAATATGTTTATCATTTTTATAATCAATTACCCTTTATTATATCCTTTAGGAAATGATGAATTTCAAAAAACTTATGCATGATTTGGAGTATACCATTCCCCCACAACTAAGCTAAACAATCCAGGTTCAAGTAGGTTCGATCGGAATGAGAATTGGAGCACTAGCAAGAGAGTTATGGCTGGTTGACCAAGAGGTGTCCAAGTCGTAATTCATGGAAGAAAATTTGAAAAACTCCGCTGTGTGAATAGTTGAGAATGATGTTGACATGCATGGGGGACGGGGGTCCATATATATAATTTTTGTTGATGTCATATTGTGTACCCAATAGCGTAACCCTAATATCGTGTTGGACTTGATATCGCATACTCGATATCACAACCTATTTAAAATAGGGTACTTAGAAAAATTGATGAATTTCTGAAATTTCAAGGCCAAAATTGAAGGCTTAGAGGTCAATGTGAATAGTCTAGGGTATTGTTAAATAGACCAAAAGACACAAAAAGTATAATGGGGTAGGATCTGATGATGAAATTCATAAGTCAGATGAGGAAAAAAGGCATTTTTTGGTACATCGGAACAATTAAACCGGAAGGATGATAAGGGAAAGAATAACATTGGTAACGTAGTACTCAGAGGGTATAAAATAATGTGATGATGTGTAAAAAATACAAAGTACAAAAATCACTCAAGTGGATCCTCCCCAAAGAAGGTTCCAACCTATAATTTCTTTGCATAACCACACCTAAAAATGTTCGTAGGCATTGGAAGGGTTAAATGTAATTTATACCGATGCAACAAAACTCACACATATAAATACCACCATGATGAGGTATGAATTCAATGCTACACAAGACACAAGTCACAAATACATGGACAGAGGGATGATGTGAATTGTAGAAGGGATTATAGAGATCGGGACATGAGGTAACTGACCTAGGGCACAAGGAATCTTGAGTGTAGGGCATGATCAATGTGTAATTAACTTGTCACTTCAAAATCAAGACCAACTCCATTCCTCCAATCAGTGACATCACATTGTTTTTTGCAATGATGGATAACTGTAAGAGTACCATGACAATAAGGCATGTGATCACTTGACATTTTCTTCAAGGGAGGAGTGATTCAGAATTGCTTTGCAGAACTTTTTGTTTTGATCTCTTACTTTTTTTATTTTTTGTTTTTTTTTGTTTTGTTTTTTTTTTTTGATGCATAATATAAAGAAGCTGCCTAACTTTAGGCATGGATGGATGTCTCTCCAGTGAGACCTCCTAGAATAGCATTTATTATTATTTTTTATTGAGTTCCTTTATTACACTTACTCCCATTTATTGTTAGATCTACAAGGATCTTAGCAAGACTAGGTTGCATGATAACTCCTACAGATGTAACCAAATATAATCCACAAGTTTGCTTAATGTCACACCTTTGTCATTCCCTCTTGGTCCATCCTTTTTCACTCTAGGTATAATGAGCATAAAATTACTTTAGGTTTTAATGATGTCAAGAATATCATCATACCCAGAGTAGAACTTCTTATTAATAGAATGGTTGGGTGGATGTGATGGGCTCTCTGTCCAAATAATTAGTTACTCGAGACTTGATAGTAAAGAACAACACCTCAACCAATGGGTCACATGAGTATTTTATTTACTGATGAGATTACCCTCAAAAAGATAAAACAACAAGTTGAAAAATGAAAAAATGGAAAACAAAATATTGTAAAATTAAAGAAAAGAAAAAATATTTATTAATTCTGCTTGTTAGAATGGGGGATATCCCCCATAACTAAACCTTTGATCATGGCGAGAATTAATAAATGGAAAGTGTGGATCCATGCATGTTGGAAATGTTGGGGATCGATCATATCCCAACCACTGGGTGTCTTTTGATATGGTGGTTGGAATGCATCCATACTAGGGTTCACACACTTGACTGTAATAGACATAGTGGGATAGGTTATATGATGGGGTCATGGGATAAGGAGCTACCCCACTATAGCACCCTTGACCGTAAGATGGCATGCAAGGATCAATGTGTCCCCCTCTATGATTATATTCATTAGGCCACATAGTTGTTGGAGTATTGGTTGGTGGCCTTGATAAAGTAACATGAGGTGTTGAATTCAAGGAGAAGGATGCATCACAACATGGAACTTATGCTGGGTTGGAAGATGTAGTGGGTTCAACATTGTGTTGCTTCTTCCTACAACCATGCCTAAAGAAAAATCACTTTTGAGTACTTCCACTACTATTGACAGTAGTAGCACAAGTAGCATTCATAGGTTGGTGCTGTGGTGCAAAACCTTCTGGTACAATTGGTGAAAATGTAGAAGGAGGTGAAGGATGAGAATATTGTTGTTGAGGAAAAGTGTAAGATACATGAGGTGGCAACCTTGTCAAAGAGGGTGTGAGTGGATAATATTATGGAGAATGATAACGATGAGGTGAAGTAGAGGATGATGATCTAGTTGGAGAAACAGGGTGTTGAACATAATAAGCATTTGGTGTTGGGACATACAAAGGATATGGCTTGGTTGGCGATGGCCTCCCCCATGACTGGGGCTTTTACTACTATGGTTGAACTAGATATTTCTATACAAAATTTGGATGTAACACTCCTCCCCAATGCTCATGTAAATGTGACAAAACTAGGCATTGGCCTTTGGGGTGATCATATAGATAGATGTTGCATTGATATGTGAAGTTGGTAGTTGAGTTCTTATTCTTATTATCTTCTACCCTTTGTTTTGATTGTTGCGTGGTGTCCTATCCTGTTTCTCGATTTGGCATAGTTTTATCTCTACTATTGTTAGCATATTCTCCATATTTTCCATGCATCCATTCCATCATCTTATTAATCTTTGCCTCAATTTCATCTAGTGATTGTTGCATTGGCAAAGGTAGAAATGGTTGCACTTTCTCAAGGTGAGCTAATTTCTCCTCTTTATGGTTATGAACCTTTGCTAATTTGAGATTTTGGTCCCATCGAGAGTTTTCAACATTCTCCCATTTAGCCATTTCTCCTTCTTCTTTTGCTACCCACTTAATAAGCTCTTGGAGTTGATGGGTCTGTAGCTCATATAGTTGAACTTGAGCATACATCCTTAGGATTTCCCTTATTTCATTACTGAGCCCATCCATGATGTGATTCATTAGCCTTTCGTTCGAGAATACATGGCTTGGGCATTTGTTTAACAAAGAATAGTATCTTTCTAAGGCCATGTCCAAGGTTTCATGTTGCCCTTGTTTCCATTCTTGGATTAGTATCCTCAAGGCTGACACTCTAGCATTGTTGGCCAACTACGAATTGATTTTGGTCTTAAGGACCTGTACCACACTTTTGCTTGGCCAACGTGTCATAGGAAAAAGCTTAAGTTTTTTCCACCCATTATTGATATTATTCCATACATAGGCATCATAGAAGCCTTGTATATGCTATTGTAGATATGAATCATAGCCTCTTGCAAACTTGGAAAAGTTGTTTAAATTAAGCCTAGGTAGACGACTTTCTTTGTGATGCCTGCAGGATATTCAAATGACATCTTGTATAGGCATTAGGCTCTTAGTGGATAGTAGGGGTTCATTGTCACTAAGTAGGTTATGAGTTTGCAAGTTGAGACCATGTTGTTCTTGTTCATGTTGGCATTCTCAATTTTCTTTGTGAGCTCGATTTAAAGTTCTACATCGATCCCTTGAGAAATATAGTCATCTGTGTCATGATCTAATGTTGAAAAGTAGAGGTAGAGAAAGAACTAAAAAAATTGTCTTGACTTTTGTAAGTTTTCCAATCATCCCCTAACAAATTTTGGTTAGTTATTGAGAAGGTCCTAGCCCTTTTGAGCCTCCTCATTCTATGGTTTGTCCCATCCTTACTAGAGGTGTCAAAGTTGGTTGACAAGAATCCTTGAGTATCATTGGGATACTCATGAACATATGGAATTCCTACATAAATTTGAGTACTCCAAATGTTTTCTTCATCATATAATTCATTGGTCCTCTAATGAATTGCCTCACTAGTTGTGGCGTTAGCATAGTCTTGTGAGAGAGACATTGTTGTGGGTGGTGTGTGACTTAATTGAATTGAATTTAATTTCTTTTCTAAAGGACATATCATTAATACTGATTACAACAATCTTCATGATATAACTAATCTAAATACCTAACACCATCCCTAGCAATGGCACCAATGATGAGTGGCGAGGTACCCCTACACTCAACCATATGAATACAAGCGTTCACGCACGATCCGGTCAAACTCCGCAAACGGGCTAGTTGTGGTATCTAGATAGTTACACGTTGATCACAATTTCACTGTCTTCCTACCTAGACTAATATTTGCTTTGTCACGTATGGTTTAGTCCAGAGTGAGGTGTATGATGTGGTCCTAAACTAGTGCTACTCCTAGAGGCAATAGAAAATAACTTTAATTAAGCTAGGAGGAAAAGGGAGAGAGAGTTAAGCTAATAGGACATAGGAGGAGAGGATCTAGACTTTCCTAAGTGCAATTGGCATACATTCCTTAACCATTTGTACACATCTTGGACCTTGTGTATGACTACTACTAGGATTACCAAGCACATATCCTAGGTACACTATTGGGATACCGAGTAGTCACACTTAAATGCTCGTGATTAAGTCGTACTCATTCTACATTTACTAACAGGGATAAGAGTTGAGGGTAATGAAGTATTAAGTAAGAAAGCAATGAATAAAAATTAAATAATTAAACTAAGTGAATGCTGCAATGATGAAGTAATCTTGATCTTATTTTTGATCCTGTGCATGTCCAAGTACTTCACACTCGAATAAAGGTGTCGTACAATTACAATCATCACACTATGGGCATGCACTAGGGAAAAAGGGTTGAGAAGAACTAAAAATGAAAACTAACTTCTAACTGAACTATTTACTGACTAACTCCCTAACTCCTTGTGCTTACATGAGTATTTATAGGCCTGCATAGGAGTCATGATATCGTGTATTTGATATCGCTTGCCATGATATCGCGTACCTGATATTGTGGATCTGATACTGCAAGTCAGATATTAGAGCCTAATGAATCATGATTCATCATATAGTATCCATGTCAATGCATATTATATTATAATAGGGATTTTTCTACTAACACCAAACATGTCATCTAGTTACATGATTTCAAGTGTTGGATCTATGAACTTTACTTTTCTAGATCTTCCTAAAATAGCTTTTATCTCTATTGAGGCATAACATCAAGATTAGTATCTCTTTCATCCTTTTATAATTATTAGCTTTTCATCTTAACTCATATTTACTTACTAATATTACCTATTATTTTTTCAAGCTTTCTTCAAAATCTTCAACCAAGCCTCTAATAAAAATATCTTTATATTCAATGATTTACAAAATTAATTTCTTCATATTTAAATTATCAAGTCACAACTACTAGTCCTTTGTAACATATTAATTTGTTAACCATATTATCTATTATCTCTTTGTTATCATTACTAATACTTAGTTTATCATGTTGAGTACTTGATACTCATCACCTCTTTTAAGTCATCCTTTGATTGCTTATCCATGATCTTGCCTATTACAAGAGGATTGTTAAGTAAAGTTTTAGTAGATGATAGTGTAGAAGTGTCACCTCCATTAGTCTTCATCTCCTCATAATCTCCCTTTATTTCATCCAAATTCAAATCAAATAAATCATTATTAATTTTTAGTGCTTCCTCAATTACTTTAACATCTCATCATTTCTTTGTGGTATTAAGTTTTTATTAGTTTCATCTAATTTTTCCTTACCTTCCTTACCACTCTTATAAATAGTAAGAAGGTTGCTGATTTTTTATTTTTCAAAATTTTCCCTTTTTTTCTTAGTTTTTATAATTATTTAATTTTTTGTTAAAAAGCTACATGTTATAAAATATTAAGGAACAAATAAATCAACAATTAACATAATTATTTATTTTACCAACATTCTCTTGCAATTTACCTAATTCTATCTCCATCCTTAGTCTCTTGTATTTTTCTTCTTTTCATTTAGGAGATCTTTCTTCTCTTTTGCTAGTACCCTATCTAACTTCTATAATTCCAAAAATTTTCTCTCTAATTATCTTTCTTTCCTTGCTATACATCGTTTCTTATATTGATCTTCAACCTATCAATACTTTCCATAACTAAAGGTGACCTCACATCTTGAGTCTAAGATGTAGTAGACTAAGGGTTACCACCTCCTCACTAAAAGTCATTATTAGAGCCTTTAGATGTTGGCACAAGGAATATGGAAAATGATATTCATGTCTCACCTCTTCCTTTCCATGGTTGCTATGTGCTAGTAGCTTTGCAACTACCTTAAGAAGCTCATAGTGAAACATGAAATTAAGAGTTGTACTCTTTCTTTTCTTCATGAACCTTTTCTCAATCCTAAGATATTCTCTTAGTTTTTTCTATCACCTTACTACAAATAGAAGTGTCTTAATCATAACTAGTTTCATATTTCATTATGTAGTATAATATATGTAATTGCTTGGGAACGAGTTTTCATTTTTGCCCTATTTTATCACAAAATAGTTATGTTATCAATAATAAGAAGTAGATCACTTTTCTATTTTTATTTTCACTTGCTTTAATATTCAATTCCATTCAATCATAGACTTCCATTCCATGTTGTTAACTTTCTTGATATTTTGTTTTCTTGCTTTTTTTAGAAATTATAGCTAATAAATTGGGCTTGTAGTGTTCCAAATGAGGATCACATGTTTCTCTTTGACATTCATTACAAATAGTTATTACTAGTTGGAATAACTTGTTATAATAGTTACATAATTAAATAGGTAAGGATTAATGGAGTAGGTTCACTGCAATTTACTTTAACCTTTCAATCGTACTATATTTAGATATTGAGAAAGGTAATTCAATATGCTAGAAAATAATAAAACTAGCTATCTTCAATTAATTTAAAGAATATTACAATTCAGTAGTTCCATAATCCACAACATAACAAATCACTCATACACTCAATGACATTCCAGAGCATGAGGCTTTACCATCACATAGTGATTATCCTCAATGCAAAGAATAATTGAATAGATTTCTCCCATAAATATAGGATTGAGATCCAAACACACACAAGCACACAAGAGACACATAGGCCAAACACATATACAATTCACCATGGAGCTACATACAAACTCATGCAATCTCATCATTGTGCTCTCATGCCACATTCAATCTCATCTCATACCTCTCATGGCACAAAACATGAAATGACAATAACATTTATTAAAAATCAAAGACAAGAAACCAAGAAGCCTTTCGTCAATATCCACTAGAAGATTCACAAATATTTTAATCTTTTCTCAACTTAACTTGGCTATTTCCTAACTTGGAAGTACCATCTCAGATCTTTCCCTGGCTATATGGGTAATTTTTAGATTTTCCTATGACATCTTAATGTCATCTCTAGCATGAAAAAGAAACATCTCATGAACTTTGGAGATGTCTTGGGTGCATGTGGGGTGTCTTCTCTTGGGCTAAGATGTTTCAACTAAGACATCTCAAGTATGTGGGAGATGTCATAGCAAAGATGTCTCCAATTTTGAAGAAATGTCACCTTGTCATCTTAGACATCTCTTTCACTTCCCATACATCTTGTATGAGAGCTTAGCTCTCAACCAAGATGTACCTTGGGCTTTCAAAACATCTTTGAAACATTCAAAATCAACAAAAATCACCTATAGGGTTAAACAAGGGATCAAAAGAGGTGTCCCTACACTAATCAAGATGCTTTAAAGCTAATATTAGAAGCAACTTTGTTCTATCAAATTTTTAAATGTATGTCATGGTTTTGTCCATCAATAGTCATTTTTACATTTATCTATGCTAGACATTTTTATAGTAAATCTATCTTCTCATAACAACAAAGCATGGTTTACTTCTTCTATCATAATAGCATCTACATCACATCATTTTTCCTATTATCTATAATATCACAATATTATTTATTGCATATACATAGTTAACATATCAAAAAATATCAATATACCTTTAGGCTTAAGCATGACTCAAGATCCTCTTAGTCATTCCTTTTTTATCCCTTTCACATTCTTATGTAGCTAGTGGATCTAACATTCTCCTATGTTGGCTACATAGTAATAGTAGTACATCCTCTCATTATATTAGCTCTTATACTTTTTAATTACTTTGGCTCTCCAATTTCTAATTGAGATCAAAATATTAAGTTTTTAGGGAATGCTAAAACTGTGTCTTTATTTTCTTTCCATTCTTTCTAAGTCAGATAGTTGTTAGAAGTCTTTATGTTTAAGTTATGTACCGAGAAGAAGGGTAGCAAGCCATAAAAGTAGCTTATAATTAGCATATTTTGAGAAAATTAATAGAAAATAAAAGACAAAACTAATGGAGGTTTCATCTAAAGAATGCCAAATAAGGCAAAGTTCTTTTCTCATTTATAAATAGAGGCCATGTCCTTAATGTAAAATAAAATGGAGTAATGAGCAATTCAAGATGAGTGATGTAATGTTGCTTTTTCTTCTCTTATTTTTCTTAACATTGAATCTCCCCCATTAATGTTGCTCTAAAAGATTTCCCACACTTACATTCTTGTAGCCATACACAATGAAACTCTTCCAATTTCAAGCAAATAATTTTTAATCATCATATATTTTCTCAAAAATTATTCTTACAATACCTTACATTCTCAAAATTTTGTTCTCACAATCTTATAAAGCTTTTCTCATAATTCTCACAAGTTGATTCTCAAGTTTGCTCAAGAAGTATTTGAAGAAATGCATTCATGGGATGCTAAATTTATGTTTTATCTCATGATTTTATTCTTAGGTTTATGCATGAATTTACATGATAAATGTTTATCCTACATCTTTTTTGAAAAAAAAATAGCTCACAAAAAAATTATTAAAAACCAATGTTTTAGGCAAGAGAAGGAGGGAGAGATGAAATCATCCAAATTACATCATGTCAACATATGGCATAAGGACCAAATAAAAATAGCAAACATAATGGGACCAATTAGCTAAGACAAATGTATCCTAGAAAAACCAAAAACATTGCAAAACAAAGAGAAACAAGGCATAAGAAAATATAGGACAATGCCATCATAGGAAACAAGACAAAATAATTAAATCAACTACTTATTAACATCTTTCTCTTTCACCTTCTTTTTCTTGTACTCCTTTTTTTCTTCCTTTTTCTCCTTTGAGATCCACGTACGTATCTGCATTCAGTTTGGAGCAATGTAGAATTCATTTTTGGGGTTGATGTAGAGTTGGAGACAATTGTAGAAAATAGCATTGTGATCATTTATTACTATCAATTTTTTCTCTAGGTCTTTTAGAACTTCTGTAAACTTCTAAAGCAATTTGAATGCTATTCATCACCTACTTTATCAAGATGGACCTTTTCCCATAACTACTTAGCATTTCTCTTAATTAAGTCTAAGGAGGTGAAGTGTAGCAACTCAAGAACACTATATGATCATGATATAAGTGTTTAATTAAATGTTTAGAGGCCTTTCTTAGCATGATAGCCAAGTTTTCTCATGTAATCTAGATTGCGTTTTCCTCCAATTAAGTTTTGGATGTTTTATCCCAACATATATAAAGATCTAGTTAAAGTTTTAATGTCTATAATGAAAGTTTTTTGAATGTTGAAAGGGTGATTTTTTTTGAAAGAAAGGTTCTCTTGATGAATCAATTTAAAATTTAAATGGTAATTCTCATTGAAGTATTGTTGTTCTTGCAGGCCTAAGCCATGCACATGCTTGAGATCATTTTGCTGATCAAATCTAGGCACTTTCCATGTTGATTTTAGCCTCATTATGTGAAAAAGATTGGTATTTATGAAGGACATTTTTTAAATGAAGAATTCATTCCATGAATTGTATTCATGAATTCAATGTTCAAACCTCTTCAAATTAGCCTTCCATGAAGAACATATTAAGCCTTTGATATGTAGAAGTCATCTCAAGTAGAACTGGGCATTTTATTTATGTTTCTAAATTCAACCCATGATGAGATCAAAGTCAAACTTCCCATCTCTTTGTTAGGAAATAATATTAATTAGTTTAACTTATGAAGTCATTTAATTTTCCCTTTAATCAAGTTAAATGGAATTATTTGATGTATATCTATGTCACAATGACTAATTAAGCAGAAGATTATTTGAATTCAAAATGTTTCTTATGATTTGCAAGCATTTTTTAAAACAAAATTTGCAAATGTCACAACTCATTCAAAGTAAGCTAATGTGATAAGTGCCTAATAAAATTTTTAAAAACTAACTTTTAAAGATCTTTATTGATGGGCTTATCCATCATCATTCATCATCACTTTAGTGATGTGAAGCAATAATAGCTTTCTTTAAGAAACATGAGTACATCATATTGCATGTCATTGCTATTATGATTTTGGTAATAAGAAGAGATTGCTACTAATAGATTTGAGAAATGTTTTGTAATAAGCCCAAAAACATAAGGAAGCAAGCTTGTTGTTTCATCCTACTGATTCTTAATGATGTCCAATGGATTTGATTTTTCTAATTAATTTCTAGACTGATCAAGGCCAATTTAACACAACAACCAACTACAACCATCTAATTATATTGGCCCTTATACTTTTCTATTACTTTAGCTCTCCAATTTTTAACTAGAATTAAACTTTTTAGAAATTCATCTAACTTTACTAAGTATCTTTGGTTTTGTATATTAAGATTCTTAAATCTACATCATCATCAATTCATATTTTAGTTTATCTAACATTATTCATCTATTATCTATAAAATCTAATATATTTTTCATCTACTTAATCTTCTATCAAGACTTGGCTATTAGATGGGTTAGATAACATCCTAGATAGTCAAGCATTAAATAACAACATGGAATCTTCTATAAGCCTTTTACGACCAAAGAGCATACAATTATTTCTTGTAGATTTTATAATTCTTTCTCAATTCCTCATCATATTCTTCTCCCTTGTGAATCACTTCATGTAACTGAGAAGTAATCTTTGGGTATAACTCTTCCAAGCATGTTAGCAATATGAATTTTGCAAACTACTTTAAATGATTACATTGAAATGCTTCATTTAGAATTCCAAGAACCTATTTGCACCCTTCCTCATACACACAACTAACTCATAAATCTCGATGTTTTAGAAAATAGGTGTGGTTTTGAAGGACTTGATCCTATTCTTGACTTCTATCATTTCATTTTATAATAGAAAGCTCATAGGCTTAATCACAAGTAGCCTTCACAATACTTCACCTTTGTGTGATATTCTTAAATAATGCATGTTAGCTTTTAAAACTTCAAATTTTCTTTAAGTTTCTTTTAACTAATTCTTATACAAAATGGTGCTAGTCTCATTTCTATAAGCTACTTAGTGTTAGTGATCAAAATATAACATCTTGAACTTTTAAAAATTATTTATTATCTTAATTCGAGACCTTAGCATTCTTTGATTATCATTAAAAATATTCTTCTTTTTTTCATATCATCTATTTTAATCAAGTCAAATTATAAAAAATTATTATGACTCTATAAAAATAGCTTAATCAAATTATTATATTTTCCATCTAAACTAAGTTTGTATTACATATCAATATGAACATATAATTTACAAATATTCATACAACATCAAGAAAAAATAAATAGTAAAGGCCTAGAGTGTAACCCTAACTCTAGGATCTACATATTTTTTTATAACATTTTTTAAATATTAAATAAAATTAGATATTATCTTTCTTTATCAGCCTCTTAATTCATCTATGTCATTTTTAGAGTTCATTCTAAAGAAAATTTATCCGAAATTGATTAAATTAAAACCAATGAAGAATAAAGAAAATAAAACTCACAAGGCCTGCATGGAGGAATGATGTGTAATTTGAAAAGATCTTGTGATGATGCCATATTAAATTCATGGGTCTCACTCCCCTGACCACATGTGATTCTTCACCTACTATCATTAGTTTGGATTATAAACAAGTCATCATGCTAAAATTTTTCATACCTAAAGTTTTACTTAAGAATTTCCATAATGAAATTACATAAATCTTAATACTTATTACGTATGATGTTATAATGCTTACAACTTAATAAGGAATCACCCATAAGCATTATAAAACTTGTACATTAAAATGTATGATATAAATAGGAAATTCACATCAAAGTGTATATAACAAATCCCATAAACCATAATCTTAACAATTGACAATGGAATCCATTAGTACATCATTCTTGGTATATCCTGTTCATCATTACATAAATTCTCAATGAAACTAAATCTAAAGAAAAAAGGGCTCAATCAATCAAGGCTCCAACACAGTGAAGCTTCTACCTCCTGAAACACCCTGGAAATTGCAAATCGGCCTAAGATGAAGATTCACGGTTCAGGCGAAAGTTTACGATAAAAATCTAGAAGACAGGACGAGGCAAAGAGGCGCACAGTATCAAGTCTCCAAGTTTCCTAAAAATTTTGACCTTACCTTGTTTTCTCTCTTTACGCTACATTACGCAACGTAGCGTAGTGTTGCTTAGTGTAACTTTGCTTAATATAGCCCTATGTCAGAAAATAACTTACTTCGGCGAACTTGATGAAGTTTAAGGTTTAAGACTTGTCGTGTATTTCGCTAAGTCTTTTTGTTCAGGGCTGAGTTTACGCTCCGTTACGCAGAGTAGCGTAATGAGCTTCAAGGAAGGCATAGTCAGAGTCCAAGGAAACGTGGCAGATTGATTTCTCCTTTTTATTTGCAGATTGGTCGCTCTACGCTCATTACGCTACGCAGCGTAGACAAGCGTAATTTATTGTAAAGTTGACCATTTTTATGCTCTATTACACTTTGTGGCATAAATGAGCGTAAAATAGCTGGAATCAACTACTTCCATGCTCTATTACACTCTGCCACGTGATGCAACGTAAACGAGCATAATACAACCTAAAGCCAGCTAAAGTAGTACCAGATACATGCCTGCTATCCACATGCACGATACGCTGATGAGCGTATTGTGCGTAATCATGAAGCGGCTTCAGTGGAAGTGGTTGACAGCATACTTCGCCCCCTTTTCCAAAAAATGTGATGCGACATAACCAGTTTCAACATAAAGTTTACCAAGTCAATGGTATTTTGAAGGTTCGAGACATGTGTCATCAGGTCCGTGCCTTCTCCACATACTACCAAACCTATAAATACTCCAGTTGGCGAAGAGATTTGGATCTTCTTCTGGGACTTCTTTTGGCAGCTATCACCTTTTAGTAGAGACAGAAGACATCTTTGAGCATTAGTAGTAGGAGCGGTCAGTCCTTTGGTGAAAATACAGTTCTCTCCATCGGCGATCATTGGCAGTTTTGAGAAGAAACTACCGAAGGTAAAGGGAACGGAGCAGAGATTGAGAGATCATCTAGTGCGGTTGGCAAAATTTATTGATCAGAAACAGTTGATCGATAGACATCCAGACTTGACCTTCCTTGCATCCCATCTTTGGCTTACAAGGTAGACCGAGCTTCATTCTATACTCCTTGTTGAACAGTTTTCTTGTTATTTTGTGTATGCTTCGCACAAGATAGGTGGAGTTTGCCATTGGAACTTTGTATACAATTGTTGGCGACCGTTTGGGACGCGACCGCCAACGAGTGTCCTCGAACAGGATTTAGGTGCCTGCTGGTCTCTGGC